>PVJS01007306.1:45444-56703 GCA_004027185.1 Glis glis
GGACTGAATTAGTGGTTGCTCTGATCCTAAGACTCCAGCTCTTAGACCGTTCGACCAGCTACTGGTTCCTCTGACTCTCCACGTGCAGTCAGAACCTGGGACTACATTGCTTCAAACTGTAAGCCCATCTGATAAATCCCTTTTTCAAATATACTCATTCTGTGTATTCTGTTAATCTAGAGAACCCTGTCCAATACAATTACCTTGCGGTCTCATGCCAGAACTGCACTCAAAGTACCTACAAGAAAGAGGTAGCCACCTGTGGAACCCACAACTACAAATAAATAGCCATGTGACATTTCTGAAGAATAGATCTATAGAGTCAAGGAAAGCTTCATGCAGGAAAGGAATTCCAGATAATAGGGGTTGGGTAGCTGGAGAGGATTGAGAATGGGATTCAGGGAGATAAAGGAATTCTCAGTAAACACCAGCAAAGACCCCTATACTCACGCCTCTCAAGGAGTTTGGAGGAAGCTGTATGCCCCAAGGGAGGCCCTCCGAAGGCAAAATGATAGCCACTGTCTGTTGTCTTGAGGGCCCTGCATTCCAGAGTGCTGCAGAGGGACAAATTAGGTCCAACAGCCCCAATGTCTTCTCCATTTAGTTTTGCATAGCAACAGGCCTTCCTTGAATATTTTCAGAGCCTAGGGCAAGAGTACAAATGGAAGCCCACACACCATATGTTTAAATTATAAATCAAGCAAGCAAACCATTAAATAAAATATGTTCTATTCTCCCACCTTAACAAACATACCCTTCAATAATCTGGAGGTCCAGATTCCAAATTTGACTTTGCACCAGAATATGGCACCAGCACACGGCATCTAGGAAACCCCAGACTCTGACCCTTGTCTTTCAAAATGTAGCTCTATTCTACACCTCTATCCCTTGAAAATGGTGTTTCTAAATGGCTGCCACATTTTGTAAGGCCTGGAGTTTCATATGATCAATTAATCACTTTCAAATAACTTCTCAACAGTAAGAATCCTAAGGAGAAAATAGAACGTGGCTTTTGAAGGGGAGTGATTGTGGATTTCCTGATGTTTGCTTTTTATTTTGACAGCAACGATACAGTTCCTTTTGCATGATTTTGCTTCCCTAAAACATAGCAGGGCCAATTGAAGGATATATAAATTTATTAGGAAAGGACTCATTATTTTTGCCCAGAACAAATTTATAACTATAGAAAATTCTTCAAGTCATGTGTTTTACTCATTATCAGTAGTTACAAGTTTATGTGTATTAGATTTAACATAGTTTTTGTTTTTGTTTTTTCTGGACCTTTGAGTGGATGAAACCTGGTAAATGGCAATGTCTACATGTTTTGTTACTTCCCTCTCATAAACCACATGCTTTTCTTAAAAATAGTCGATCTACTGAGTTTAATGCAAACGTATAATGTCCCTTCTGTAAGAGTAGATTCAGGTGATTGCACACACAATTCATTTAATTTGGGGCCAATTTTGTGGCTCGCCTCGTATGTGCTTGCTAGAGGGAGGTTTCACAGCTTACTCTTGTACCCCACAGTGTTATAGTCTCCGAGGTCTGTTTTAGAATTCCTCTTCAAGTTTAAATGAGTTTTCTGTATGTCATTTGTTTTCTGTTTTATGCTGCTTCAAGTTGTAAACATGCCACAACTGATTTCCCTTCCTTTTCTTCTAAGCTTTATTTTCTTTGAAATTCATACAGACACATCTTGATGTTCTGAGAAGCTGTCACTCATGTGCCCCTCTGGGATCAAACTGATTTTGACTATGAGAATTGGTATCTTGGGGATCACATGGAAATGAATCCCAAATCAGCATTTGAGACCTAGATAATGCCATCCCATTTGTGTCAGCTTTCTGTCACTGTAGCAAAATGCCTGAGAAAAAGAACTTAGAAGAGCAAAGATTTATTTGGGCTCATGTTTTCAGAGGTTTCAGTCCATGGTCAGCCGGCTCCATCATTTCTGGGCCTGAGAACATCATGGTGGCAGAACATCATGGTGGAAGGGTGTTCAAGGGTGGAAGGCAGAAGAAAGTTGTTCAACTCCTGACAGAGCACAGGAAATGTAAGGAGCACATATTTTTGAAAGGGGCTCCATTAAAGCCAAAGAGGGGCTTATCTCCCAAAGCACACCTGGGTATGGCTCACCAAGATGTGCAGTGCACAAGTGTAATTCTCCCAGCACACACAGGCATGGCACAACACACCCAGTGTATCAGGGGCAACACACAGGCACCAGGCACAAGGTGCAGAGCCCCAGTCTGCAGGCAGTACACAGGCACAATGCCTGCCACCCAGCTGCAATGCCTTGACAACCACATGGAGTCCCTAGCAACCTGAGGACTATAATTGTCAGCACCTAAGACTGAAAACCCGCAGTTTCTTCTGCCAAGGAGCCTTGCCACCTTACCATGCCGACCACCAATAACGAGGCTGAATGCCAACCTGGCCAGCTATGCTGGCAGCCATCAGTTAATTCCTCACTTTCAGTTCTGGTTGAGCACTGGTTAAGGTCAGGCCTGAAGACCCGGACCAGACCTACAACTGACCCAGACCTGAGACCCCGACACAACCAGCAGAGCTCCATGGTAAATGGACTCTCCAACCTGCTTTCCACATTGAACTAATCTATACTTTCTCTCTCTCTTTCTCTCTCTCTCTCTCTCTTTGCCCTAAAATGGCATTCATTGTATAAGGTTTACATGGAGTGTTAAAAAGAACCTGTCTAGGTCACAATTGCAATAAATGTTCTTGAAATGACCAAGACCATGTTTTGGTTGTCTTCCACAATCTCAGTCTGCTCAGAACATGGAGAGAGCAAGGAAGGGACCCTTCCAGGGCAGACCATCAGTGATCCACTTTCCCCAACTATGCCCCACCTCCTATCATTCCTATCATCTCCTAATAATGTCATCAAATTATGAATCCATCCATGAATTAATCCATGTCAGAGCCCTCATGATCCAGTCACTTCCCCAAAGCCCCACCTCTGAACAGTGCTGCACTGGGACCAAGCCTTCAACACTGGGGAACATTCCAGATCTAACCCATAGCACCATTGCTCCATTGGGCCAATGTGGGCCAGGCTGAGGCAGAGTGGTGGGTACTGTACACTATCATTCTTTGATGCTGTGGGTGAACATTCTTTTAAATGAATTCTTATTTTGGAAAAATGTTAGATTTACAGAAAAGTTGCAAAGAAAACAAGGAGAGTTCCCGTATACTCCTCACCCAGCTTTTAACATTATTAACATCTTCCATTACCCTAGTATATCTGTCAAAACTAACAAATCAACATCATTATAGTACTATTAACCAAACTCCAGATTTTATTTGTATTTCACAAGTTTCCACATTATGTCCTTTTTTCTATGCCAGGATTGACTCCAGGGTGAAACGTCGCATTAGTTTTTATGCCTTCTTCATCTCTGGTGTGACAGCTTCTTAGTCTCTTCCTGGTTTTTATGACCTTTGCAGTTTTAAGGAGGGCTGGTCAGGTTCTCTTAGATGATCCTTATTTTAGATTTGTCTGGGGTTTTTCTCATGGTAGATTGGGGTTGTGGGTTACAGTAGATGCTCTCTCCTCACCAGCATGACATGTTTCCAGGAGTACATGCTGTCACCAGGACTTATCCCTGATAAGGTTAACCTTGATCATTTGCTTAAGGTAATGTTTTCCAGGTTTCTCCACTGTAAAGAGATTATTTCTCCCCTTCATCCGCTATTATTTGAATGCAAATCACTGAGTCTGGCCCAAGCTCAAGGCAGGAGGGTGGCTCAGTCATTCTCACTGCTACAATCGAAAAGATCTGACCATACAGCTTAGAGGAAGGAAGTTTTGTTTGCTCATCATTTCCTTGGAGATTTGGGGTTCAGTCCATGTGAGGCTGGAGATCGCAGATCTCAGAGCATGGCGGCAGGAAACAGAGAGAGGGAGAGAACAAGGCTTCACTCTCATGGAGGCCGGAAGCAGAGAGAGCGAGCAAGCAAGGGGATTCACAGACACAAGCACAATCCCTAAAGCCACACCCCCCAGAGGCCCACTTTCTCCAGCCGTACCCCACCAACCTAGGTTAAGATAAGATTACAACCCTCATGACTTGCTATATCAATCCTGAGCATTAATAAATGAGCTCTTTAGGGGACATTCTATATCTGACCATAGCAGAGGGGGTTTAAGCTCCCCTTCCTGGAAGGAGGAGTAGTTTCTTATAGTAGTTGAAATCCTTCTGTAAAAAAGAGTTATTCCCTTCTGAATGATTTTTTACTTTTAAATATCAATGAAATGAAAATTTTCTGAATCAGGAAGAGGCCTAGTGGTGGTTGTTTGGAAAGAGTATAAGTCTTGATTCTCCACCTCTTTCCTTGGAGCATCAGGAGACCTGAGAATTTCTGAAGCAATCATTCCTGAATGATACAGAGAAAAGGATTTGCCTGGGCCCCTTACTTTAGATCCTCTTTGTCCTTGATCCAGGCAAGCTTCACCCCATGTACCCACCAAGAGCCTGCACTATTTCTTCCAGAGCATGTCCCAGGAACACAGAATCTTGGAGTTATCTGATCAGATGACCTTGAGTCCACTTCCAGAGGCTCCTTGGTCCTCTTCTCCAGGTCTGTCCTATAGAAGGTAGACCAGGCCACTGATAAGTTTACTCCCAGGCCTGAGAAGTCATCCAATAGCTGCTCTGAATGGAGTCTCTATATGCAGTCTGGGATATGTGGAGGAGGAGAAGTTCTCTCCTCATTAATCTGTCATATTATTGGGTCACATGGTGTCAACCCAACTCATCACTGAGGAGTTAACTGTGATCATTTCGGTAAGGTAGCATTCTAAATGAAAAGCAAGTATCAGGAAATTCACCAGTACTTCTTTCAAAAGCCACTTTTTGCTCTCTCATTGAGATTCTTACTGTTGAGAAGTTGTTTTGAAAGTGGTTAATTAATTATATGAAACTCTAGCCCTTACAAAATTTGGCAGCAATTTAGAAACACCATTTACATAAAATTAACTACTTCTGAATACATGTTTCAACATCCATCTGGGACTTAATTGTTAAACTTCCTTTTGTCAAATCACTAAAGCAAGAAGAAGAGAGCATTTACATTTATTGAGCACAGTCTATGTGTGTGAAGGGCATGTCCTTATTTTATTCATTCTCCCCCATCCTTATGAGGTAGCTATTATCCTCCTTTTAGAAGATAATATGGATGATAAACTCATACTCTCGGGAGTGCTAGATAAGAGACTTGAACTCAGCACCACTTCCTCCCAAAATCCATACTGTTCCTAGAAACACTTTGAAGTTAAGGGGGAATGGAGGATTAGGATCAAGGCCTGCTGCCATAAACCAAACTTTGATGTAAATTAAGTTTCTATTTGTCTGGCCCCACTCTGAGCTCTTGCTTCACCCTCCTTGTTTCCTTTCTGAATCCAAACTTTATGCAGTTGCAATTAACAAAAATTTTGGCCCAACATTATTTAGATAATAGAGGAAATATCTTAGATCAATTTACCAGAAACAGGGCAGATTTCAAGCCAGTCTCTAGTTTGGGATCAAACAAGGCAGCCAGGACCTGTTTTGTCTCCAAATTTCTTTTTTTCTACATTCTCAGCATGGTCCCCACTCTCAGAGCAGCCTTTCCCACTGCAGCTCCCAAGCATAAATCTTCCTAATTGGTATCAAGTGCAATAGAGGTTTTTCTCCACCCCAAGTCATTAAAAGCAAATCTAAAAAGTAATGAGCCTCACCTACATTCATTTGTGTATATATTTGATGACTACTTATGACCACATCCTCTGACCAGTCACAGTTTTAAAAGCTAAAGGTAGAGTAGTGGAAGAGACAGATGACCTCTGCCCAATAAAGATTAATTATTATGGGAAAGACAAAATTAAATGAATAAGTATATCATTTCAGGCACATAATGACTAAGAATGATAAAGCAGGGCAAGGAAAGAGAATGAGAGAGAGAGAGATGATAGATTGTGGGAATGGAGCACAGATCAACAAGATAATCTATAGGTCTTTTACACTTTCCCTCCAACTTTTATTCAGATCCTGAATTTGTTCAGCATGTCAAATGAGAGTCAAGTTAACCCATCCACAAAAGTGACTGTGTTTCTAAGGTGTGCCACCTGTCGTCAATTGGTAATGCCTGATGCAGCCAGGTTACTGAGGGAGATTGTGAAGCCACATGAAGCTTAGCAAAAAAAAAAAAAAAAAAAATCAGAAAATGGTCAGTTCTCAGTATCTGATATGAATGCAGAAGGGAGAAGGGTAGGCCTTTCTCCAGGCATTTAACATTCTTATCTACCCCACATTTTGAAAACTTCTGTTAAAATTAGCAAATTTCTCTCATGGTGGATTATTTCTCTGCCAAAAAGAAACATATTAGAACTTAGGATGAGTGCCTAAATATATAAAGCAAACATTGAAAGATTAAAAGGGAAACATAGACTGCAGCATAATAATGACAGAAGATTTCAGTACCCCACTTTCACCAACAGACAGCTCATCCAGACAGAAAATCAGTAAGGAAGCCGGACGTGGTGTCGCATGCTTGTAATCCCAGTACTTTGGGAGGCGGAGACCGGAGGATCCAGGTTCGCGGCCAGCTTCAGCTCTCTCTCTCTCTCTCTCTCTCTCTCTCCTCTACCTAGTGAGGCCCTCCGCAACTTCGTGAGACCCGGTTTCAAAAATAAAGTATAAAAAAATAGGGCCGGGGGTGTAGCACGGAGGTAGAATGCCCCTGGGTTCAATCCCCAGTACCGCAAAAAAAAAAAAGAAAATCAGTAAGGAAACACTGGTGTCTAGCTACACCTTAGACCAAATGGAACTAGCAGACTTATACAGAACATTCCACCCAGCAGCAATAGGATACACATTCTTCTCAAACGCAAGTGGAACATTCTCCAGAATAGACCATATGTTGGGCCACAAAATAAGTCTTAACAAAGTTAAGATCAAAATCATATCAAATACCTTTGCAACCTCAATGAAATGAAACTAGGAATCCATAACAAGATGAATCATGGAGATTTAACAAATTGTGGAAATTAAAGAGTCTGCTCTCGAATAACTATTATGCCATATAAGAAATTAAAGGAGTAAAATTAAAATATCTTGCCACAAAAGAAAATAGAATCACAACACACCAAAACTTACAAGATGTAGCAAAATATTTCTAAGGGAAGAAATTTATCATAATAAATGCCTACCTCAAAAAAGAAGAACAGCCAACGAAATTGGTGTAAAAAAAAAAAAGAAGAAGAACAATCTCAAAAAAGCACTTTATACTTCGAGGACTAAAAAAAAGAAGGACAAACTAAGCCCAAAATTAGCAGAAGGCAAGAAACACCAAAGATCAGAGCATAATTAAAGGAAATAGGAACTTGACAATTATTATTTGTCAAGTAAAATTAAAATAAAACTTTAAACAAACAAACAAAAAAGATAGAGTCACTGTTACTCCTATACCTTAAAAAAAACAGAAATTGATGTGAGATAGTAAAATGGTAATATGGCCAGGATAATGCAGAGACATTCAAATTTTGCCCTGGCCAAGTAAGCATTGCCCCAAATCCTCACCACCATCACCCTCATCCCTCTCCTCCAACCTTGGGTTTTCCTGTGGGATGTGTATAGTACATAGGACTATGAGAACCAAGAACTAAGACCTCTTGCCAGAGATACATTATCACAAAAGAGAGTTCTCTAGTAAGTTGGAGAAGAATCCTTACCATAGACTTGAGACCTCATTATGGCCTTTCCCTTCTAGCCACCAAGTTAAATGTGCTAAGAACTCCCCCTATTCTTTTCACAGAAACATTTACATATTTGGGAGTTCTATCAATAAAAGGAAGAAAAAGCAGCTCTAGGTCCTACTTCTTGTTTGTATCATGGTTTAGATGAAGGAAGTCACAGAGATAGGGGTGCCCAGGAGTGGAACTTCTTCCACTGGAAAATGTGGTTCCATCTGTGTCCTGAAATCTAAGTCATTTCAGTATGATTTCCTTTCGGAAAAGGAAATACGTTAGTATTAAGCATTGCCTTCAAAGCCGAAAGGCTATTTCTTCCTAGAAGGAGCTTGCTAGCTTCTGAGGTGGGGTGAGTGATGCTTTTTATGATGCTACTAGGACAGGACAAATATTGGCACTGTCTGAGGACATTGCTTCGCATCACCATTCTGAGAAAACATGACCTTACTCAGTAGGTCAACTCTACTTTCGTGGTTTTTTTTTTTTTTTTTTGCGGTACCAGGGATTGAACCCAGGGGCATTCTACCTCCGCGCTACACCCCCAGCCCTATTTTTTTATACTTTATTTTGAAACCGGGTCTCACAAAGTTGTGGAGGGCCTCACTAAGTAGAGAGAGAGAGAGAGAGAAACAGGAGAGAGAGAGAGAGAGCGGGCGCTGAGGCTGGCCGCGAACCCGGATCCTCCGGTCTCCACCTCCCAAAGTACTGGGATTACAAGCGTGCGCCACCACGCCCGGCTACTTTCGTGTTTTAATAGCAAAATAACTAACAAATTCCATCTGGACTTGTGGTACAGAAATTTGTTGAAAAATGTCTACAAGGTGAGTCTGATCTTTACACTTAAATTACCCAGAGCTTAGAGACTTGTACATTCTGTGTAACTCTGAGTGAAGCACTTTTCTTTCCCCTGCCTCAGTTTTGTCACCTACACGTTGGGGAAAGTAGGGATGGCTGGCCCTCAAGTTTTCCAGAGATCTCAAATATTAAAATGGAAAGGAATGTATATGTAAATGTGAATTTTGACGCTATTTTAAAAAAGTATCACTTACTTGTGTACTATCTTGCTTTACCTTTGATGAAAGGTTATTACATTTTAGGCTTGATGGAAAAGACACTACTTTGAAATGATATATAGCACCTTATATGCAGAGATCCCATTCAAAAATATTTGGTAAATATTTAGTATTGGTTATAATGGGGGTAAAAGTCACTCTGATTCAAATGTCCAGTTAAGAGGTAAGAGTTGGCCACCAAATTGAGTATGAAAACTATCCCCCTGCTTGTGTGAATTAACAGAACTAAACCAGCTTAGCTTTTTGCTTATCACATAGGTGAGAATGTTCCTTTTTGCTCATTTTCTCCTTCCTCAGAGAATATGGTGCTCTTCTCTCCCAGCATAAGCCATTTACTCACTATGTCCTTGATTTGAGTGTTTCCCCCTCCACTGGTAGTGTTGCTACATGGGATGGTGAGACAAGCCCATACCAGGAGACCTAAGTTCAGGGCCCAATGTTTCTACTTCATAGGTGAGTGGCCTAGGAGAATAATTTCTCTAGCATAAAATAAGGATAGTGATTAAATTTTACTTTACATGATCATTATGAAAATTATTATTATTTATTTATGCTTATTCTCCTCCAGAAAGGAGTTAAGACAGCTGACATGAAAATAGAAGATGGGACAAAGAAAGAACAATATTTGAGATATAAAATGGAATTGGGAATAATGTTCATAAACTTCATCTCCTAAAAACATAAATAGTTGCTACCAGTAAGCCACAAATTGGACAACTGTCGACAAAAAATGACACTGTGGGCAGAAGAGTGCCTAGTAAGACATCAACCACCAGTCGATTGTCATTTGTCTCTGTGAAAAGCCCGGACTTTGAAATCATGCCAATCTCAGTATGACTATGGGCTCTATATGTTACTTTTACATCCTTTTAGCACCTCGAGATTTGTCTCATGTATATAATGAAAAGAACATACCCTATTTTGCAGGGTTATGGAGATGAAACACCTCCTGTGAAAAACTCTTTTGTAGTCCACTAAATTACTTCAACTTATCATCATTTTATTTATAATTATCAGCAGCAACACAACAACCATATCGATCTCAAAGAGTTGCATACAACCATGTTTGCTAAAAAATAAATAAATAAAAATAAAACCAAAAAGTACCTTTAAAAACTTGCCCTAAAATATTCACTCAGAACCATTAATGTCATATACAATATAGCAAAGTTGATTTATTGACAGAAGGTTAATTAGTTCTCTCCCATAGGATGGCATTGCCATAATTAAAACAATAACAACAAGGAAAAAAACACCCCTGGGCAATTTAAGACATTCTGACAATAATGAGAAATGGCAACGGGCAACGTGTACCAAGGCTATTTTCTGGTTGCTGTTGTTTAATCATTGGCATAAAAAGCAAGACCTCCCATGCCAAATACCGTCCACCCTGAGAGAGCCCTGTTTTCACCAGATGGCAGGTGCTTCCGCCTTATGCTAGTCCTTCCTCTACAGCCTCTCGGTAAACGAGAGCAAGAAGCTCCAAATGTGGGCGCAACTTTGTTCCTGTGGTATGCGTCGCCATATATCATTTCCCCTGGTAATGATGTGATTAATAGCATCTGTTCTGTGACCTAATTATACTACAACTCATGCATATTCATATCTAGCCTGGGTGCGGGGGCGGGGAGGAGTCTGTAGGCATCCCGATGCTGCTGCCTGGGCAGCTTCCCCTACAGGGCACAAAACAAGACTGGAGCCAGCGCTGCTGTGCTCAGCACTCACCCACACCCACAGAAAGGGCTTCTTCTCTCTCCTCCATTCAGCCCTGGTGGGAAAGCGTAATCCCTGTACTGTACTTGAGAGGCTAAGACAGGAGGATCCCAGATTTGAGGCCAACCTCAGCAACTTAGTGAGACTCTGTTTCAAAATAAAAAATAAAATAGAGCTGGGGGTGTAGCTCAGAGGTAGAATGCCCCTGGGTTCCATCCCCAATACCCAAAATAACAACAAGAAAACCCTGCAGAGGGCTTAGGGAAGTAGTTAGGCAGCTTAGACTCATTGGGTTATGCTAGAAAATGGCTGGAGTTTCAAGAATGAGAGAAGAAAGGCAATACCATGTGGTCACACATATCACTGTACCACCACCCCAGGAGGCATGAAAATGCTAGTGATACATCCCTCCACCTAGTTTACATTCAAGACTACATTGGGCAAGCCCAGTGTGGTGGTGCACACCTGTAATCCTAGCCATTCAGGAGGCTGAGGCAGGAAGACAACCAAGTTTGAGTTCAGCTTGAGCAACGTAGTGAGAACCTATCTCAAAAAGCAAAAGAAAGGGCTAAGGGTGTAGCTTGGTGGTAGAGTGCTTGCCTAGCATCCATAATGCCCTGTATTCAACCCCCAGCACAAAGAAAGAAAGAAAAAGAGAAAGAGAGGGTGGGTGGGAGGGAGGGAGGGAGGGAGGGGGGGGGAGGGAGGAAGGAAGGAAGAAAGGAA
>PVJS01007307.1:0-56594 GCA_004027185.1 Glis glis
TTAGAGTAGTTTTGATTTGCATCTCCCTGATTGCTAATGATGTTGAACATTTTTTCATGTATCTATTGGCCATTTGTATCTCTTCTTTCGTGAAGTGTCTATTCATTTCAGTTGCCCACTTCTTGATCGGATTGTTTTCTTAGTGTAAAGTCTTTTAAGTTCTTTGTATATCCTAGATATTAGACCTCTGTCAGAGGGAGGATGTGGGGAAATTGGGACTCTTCTACACTGTTGGTGGGATTGCAAACTAGTTCAACCACTGTGGAGATCAGTGTGGAGATTCCTCAGAAAACTGGGAATGGATCCACCATATGATCTGGCTATACCACTATTGGGTATCATACCAAAGGGATTGAGACTAGAAAACAACAGTAATATATGCACACCCATGTTCATAGTAGCACAATTCACAGTGTCCAAATTATGGAACCAACCTAGATGTCCATCAACAGATGAGTGGATTACAAAATTATGGGAAATACACACAATGGAATTCTACTCAGCAATAAAGAACAAAATAACAGCATTCACAAGAAAATGGAAAGATCTGGAGAACATTATGTTAAGTGAGATTAGCCAATCACAATAAAAGAAGGGACATATGTTTTCATTAATATGCGCAACGTAGGGAGTAGTGGGGACACAAAAGGGACTCCAATGACAATGGAGAACCCTCAGTGGTGCAAGGGAAGGGGTACAAGGGAAGGGGAAGGGTAAGAAAGAAGTGAATCTATGGAATTACTGTCATAAGCAATGTGTATATGTGAGATTATACCAACATCATTCTCAGTGGGAGGGGGGAGGCGGGGGGAGGGACACCAAGAGCTGTGTGCATGTATGTTAACACCAAACTGATACTCATTGTGATGTGAGACTACAATGCACCAATAAAAACATAAAAAAACAAAACAAAACAAAACAAAAAAGGGTTATTTATTGGGGGTTAGAGATAGGTGATAAGGGAATTTTTTATGTGTCTATATGGGATTAAAATGATCTTAGACTATGAATCCACTCAGACCTTGAGGGCATGGACTGGAGTAGAAGGGCCTGACCATGTGCTCTGTTTCTGATTCTGAAGACAACTAAGGCTCATGGTCTGAGAGCTCTCTTGATGGGATTCAGGTGCTCAGTCGGGCATATGCTTCCCTGGACTCTGTCTTCAGGCCCACTTAAGAGTGGGCAGTGCTCTGAGAAACATTCTCCTCCCATCAAGGTGGCTCCACAGGGTACGCAGCCCTCAAAGTCTGCAACTAGCAGCCCTTCCAGGGAGCAGGCCACATGCTTCAAGACCATCGAGTCCAGCTAGAAGCCACACACTGATGACGCCTACTTTCTAGATGTCTCCCAGCGTCTTGGTGGCCAGCTGGCCACCCTGCCCACTGGGGCCCATCCCTGCCAGTCATGATGCACCACTGCCCGCCTGGCCCATGACCTGCCTTGAGGCATGGATTAACTCCTGGATCCCCTGCTTCATCTGTCACAGTCAAGCTCCAGCATGTCTGCATTTTCCTGCCGCCTTGTGCCTAAATAAAATCAGTCAAATAAAACCCCATCACGCAGCATCAGGCCACAGGCTGTTTGTCTCAGTCTAACAGACTCTGACAGCTCAGGGAGGAGAGCAGAGCCAGTCCAGCTCAGAGGCAGCCGCGGCCCAGGTTCCAGAAACAGAAGTGGACACTGCTATCCCGTGCTGCACTGAGGTCCTTCCAGGATGCATTCAGGAATGGTGACTGAGGTTCTTCTCAGATGCCTGCTGGGCACTTCCTTCCCACCTGAACTCCCAGGCTCCAGCTAAGGCAGCGAGAGTTCCTATCTGTGTCTGCTATGAATATTCCCCACTGAGACCTGAGGTCTGTGTGCACAACCAGCCCAGACCTAGGGTTCTTGCTTGGATACTCCTGGCTACTGCACCCAAAGTACATCTTGCCATTTTCTATAACATGGTTCTCAAAATCCCTGTGAATGTGCTTTACAGCACAAGGATAAGAACTCTGTCTGATGTTTTAGTTCTCCAAAACACTGCTGGAAACATGCTGTTGGTTGTATCTATTTTTTTTTATACTGGGAATTGGACCTGGGCAGGGGATAGGAGATTACCTCTGAAACATCTGGCCCTATTTTATTTATTTTGATATAAGGTCTTGCTAAATTACTACACCCTGGCCTTGAACCTGAGGGCCCCCTGTTTCAGACTCCCAATTACTGGGATTACAGGCATAGACTACCATGCCTGGCTTAAATATTTCATCTTGTATTGTTAATTTTTTGGTACTAGGGATTGAACCCAAGGGCATTCTGCCTCTGAGCTACACCCCCAGCCCTTTTATTGTGTTTTAAATTTTGAAACAGGGTCTTACTAAGTTTCTGAGGGTCTCACTAAGTTGCTGAGACTGGCTTTCAACCTGCAATATCCTCCTGTCTCAACCTCCTAAATAGTAGGATTACAGGGGTATGGCATCATACCCAGCTACATATCTCTATTTTTTCATGTGTGGTTAGGTCTTCATAGAAACCATTTCCATGTATTTCCAGTCTTTCAAGCCCATGTTTTGGTCAGGGTGGGAGAGGATGGCTGCTATGATAGAAAGCGTGTGGGTTTAGGAGTGAGACACCCAGTTTATAGTCTCTAATGTGACTCCCTATTTGTCTATGTGGCCACCTTATCCTCTGATGTTTGGTTCTTTACAAAAAATGAGGGCATGGATGACTAAGGGCCTAAGGAGCACAGGGTAGTAAGAAAAGGCATTGGCTTTGGATCAGGCATATTTTGTTTTCAATCCCAGCTCTGCCCACTAAGAGATCAGATATGATGCTACATACACAATGCTCAGTGCTGCATCTGCCATGGTGAGGCTTTAGCGGCCCCCGACCCTCCTGAGCCCTCCCTTGTTCAAATTAACTCTCCACTCCCTGCTTCCAGGTAGCGCATTTCCCTGCTTTGCATCCAAACTCACTGGCCACTTCCTTTCGGCGCCCTTCAGTGACTCTGCCTCTTCCTCTCAAAGACGCAATTTTGGATTTGCTGAAGGTTGGTCCAAGAGCCCTGTTCCTTTCTTCTCCCTTGAGAAGCTCAGTCCTCTCATTTTTGTGTCTCTAATCTGGGCCACTGCTGAGGTACCAAAGATTTTGGAAAAATGAATGCCTCCTTGAGCCCCTATTTGAATTCCTCAAGAGCAAAACTCTTGCATCTTTCAGGCAAAGAAGCTCCTCATCCCTGTATCCTCCTTCTCAACCAAAAGCACCACTCTTAGGATGCTGAAGCCAGAAACTTAACAGATTTTTGTGACTCCGCCTTCTATGTCTTCACTACCTTTCTAATCCATTGTTGAGCTCCATGCTTCTATTTCTAAAATGTATTTTGGATCTCTACTTGTCTTCATGACCCCTGCCACAACCACGGTAGCAATTGAGGCCATCATCACCTCTTGCTCTGACTACTAGAGTAGTTTCCTAATTGGTTACAGCTTTCAGACTTGCTGCTACCCACCACATTCAACAAAAAAGGGTGGTCTTTATAACTCATAAGCCAGATTGTGTTGCATTGATGCTTACATTTCCCCTGGCTACTTCCCAGTTTGCTTAGAAATGACTTAGAATGTTCTGCATCATCTGGTCTTTGCCTAGCTCTTTTCATCTCATGCTACTCTCCAAGCTGATAATTATGCCCCAGTTGTATTGGTTTTCTTTCCAACCTCAAGGTCCTTGCAGGTCCTATTCAATTGCTTTAATACTTTTTTCTATCTCCTACTTTTAGGATCTTTATCTAACACAAGACTCAGATGCAGGTCCAAGGAGGGCCGAAGTAAGAGAGGCCATGGATTCAGAATTGCTCTTACTCTTTCAAGCTGACAACATTGACCAATAGTCACATTCTCAGAATGGCTACTTTCCCTGGTGGAACCCCAATTTTTTATATAGATAGGCTTTTCTGACCCTGCCCTTAAAATAGTTCAGAACTGTCAATAGGTCTGAAATACAGTGGTGAAAACAAACCTAAGTGTATGACAGAATTCCTATGTATACCAATATGGGGATTTCCTATTTCTCTTGCACATGGGGTTAATAATTCTAGGAGTTAGATGGGTGGGAAAATGGACCACTATGGGAGCATCCCATTATAGAAGAACTTCTTTGTGTGTTAGGCAGCACTCTTAACATTTTAACCCAGGTCATTTTTTTATTCACTACTCTATCCACACACATGCATTTTGCTCCAGTAAATGACTCATTACTTGATGAATTTACCTTTCACAGCCCTGTGTTCATGCCCTATCCACAATGCTTTCCCAGCCCCTGCAGAACCACATTCTTCTTCAGTGCCCAGTCTGAATGCTCGTTCATAAAACCCCAGAATCTAGGTGTTTATTCTAACAATCTAGGTGTTCATTCTTACAGTTGAATGTTCTCTTCGCAGGGCTGCAAGGCCTGGTGTTTATCTCCCTTCATTAGTCCTTACTACACCCTACCACGGATTGAGCATCAGCTATGTACCACACACAGTGTGAAGCACTTTATAAGCCATTTCTAACATAGCACCTATAAGAAAGGTGCTATCAATATCCTGATGTTACCCATGAGGAAACAGGCCTAGAAAATGAAGCGGCATGTTCACAGTCACGACTTACATTCACATCTATCCCACTCTGTCCTGCATTGTCTTAGTAGTTGTACTGTTTGTTCTCGTTTAAGAGCATGACTATCTCCCCATATTCCCAGGGACTCCATACATCCTAAGCCTACACAGCATATGAAATACTGACATTTTTCAGGCTATACACTTTTAGTAGAGTGGTTTCCTTTTCTGCTTCTGTGAAGTCTTTCAAAAGGAAAAAAAGGTAAAAGTCCTTTCGCAACAGCATTAACATTCTGTTATAATGAGAAAAAGTTGTGCAAGTGATATCTAGATGTTCCCAACACCAACATTAGCTGAGGTTCTCATCCACACCCTTGGCCTAGGAGGGCCACACCAAGACAAGTCAGCCTGCCCTTTGGAGCCCATTCATTAGAGGAGGGAAGGGAAGTGTTTATGTGGCCTCGGCTCAGGGATGATATAATGGTTGCCTTTCCTCCCAGCAGGTCTCACCCCTTCTCAGGAAGACGTCAGGGGTCAGCACAAGGACAAACTCCGGTTGGATGAGTCACTCTGGGAGAAGGCCAATCATAGCAGGAAGGTTGGCTCCAGGGGACTGGCGAAAGGAAATGGTACCTTTCCCTTTGAGGACTGAGGTTAACTCTAACCTCAGTCTGATGGCATGGAAAACCACCTGGTCTGTCTGGCAAGGGATCCAGGAAAGGGAACAACAAGGGTCCCCAAAGAGGAAGACTCACAGGCTAGTCTCTACCAGGGTCCTTAGGAAATCTTCACTGCCAAGTCTGAGGAGCTCAGGTGAGACAGATGTCAGCAATAGGGGCCTCTTTCTATTTTTTTTTTTCATTTTCAAGTTTGATTCCTTTAAAACAGGCAGAAGTGATGGGAAAATGTACTTTCAAGGAGGCAGTAGAGAGATGAGGCCAACAGACTTAGGTTTCTCTCCAACCCGGTACATATGTAGTGGTGCCCTTGGACGACCATTGTTTCATACAGAGAAAATGCCAGAGCCTGCGTGTCTTACTGACTCTTCTTCCATCTGTATCACTATCATTAAATCCATCCTCAACAACATCATCACAACCAATTCCATCACCTCTGCCACCATCCCGGTCACCACTGTCACTACCACCAGCTACTCTTTAGTGTCATCAAATGATTTGGCAAATACCATTCTAGACCTTTGGATGTCTACTTTTTGTTTAATTTATATAACAGAAAGTATTACCTTTAATAATGAGGAAACCAAGGTTTGGAGAGGTCAGGCAACCCAAGCCAGGTGCACATCTCGTAAGTGGCAGAGTATTTCCCAGTGTATCTAACACTGACACTGTGCCTTCAATTGCTACGCCAGATGGAAGATTGTCTTTGGGGAAGAAAAGAAGAGTTCAGATTAACAAACAACAAACCATAAAGCAAACATCAATCTTATTCCACATCGCTCTCATCCCCACTATGTCTGTCCTTCTTCCCAGGTATTCAGTGATTCCAGAGCACTCTTTAGAACAACTCATCTTCCTACACCTTGGGGGCCTTCACTTCCTTACTTATTTCTACAAAGCAAGAGGTGGTTGCCATGTTTCTTCTATTCCAAATTGCTACAGCCATTCTTATTTTTTATTTAGCTTTCATTAGTGCATTGTTATTATATATCATAGTGAGATTCAAAGTGATATAAACATACAATCACATAGCACTTGATGTATTTCCCTCTTTATCCTACCCTGATCCCTCTTCCTTCCTCCCCATATATGTCAGTGAGATTGTTAGCAATACCTTCATATATTGCTGTAGCATTGTTTGAACCGTTCCCTTCTTCAATCCTCCTTTTTCCAATTCCCCCATCATTTTCCATTATTCTACTGGTCTCTCTCCTTGTTTATCTGAAGTTCCTTATGTTTCCTATTTTCTTTCTAGTTTCCACATATGAGAGAAAACACACAACCTTTGACTTGCTGAGACTGGAGGATCTCACTTAGCGTAATATTCTCCAGTTCCATCCATTTTCCTGCAAATGACATAAATGTGTTCTTCTTTATGGCTGAGTACGATTCAATTGTGTGTATATACTGCATTTCCATTATTCATTCATCCGTTGACAGACACCTAGGTTGGATCCATAATTTGGCTATTGTGAATTGTGCTGCTCTGAATGCAGATATACATGTATCACCTTAATTCTTTTGGAAAGATACCAAGGAGTGATAGAACTGGGTCATGTGATAGTTTAATTTCTGGTCTTTTGAGGAACCTCTATACTGATCTCCCTAGTGATTGTACTAATTTGCAGTCCTACCAACAGTGTATAAGAGTTCCTATTTCCCCACATCCTTTCCAGCACTTATTATTGTTTGTATTTTTGATGATTGCTATTCTAACTGGAGATAGATGGAATCTCAGTGTCATTTTGATTTACATTTCCCTGATTGCTAATGATGTTGAATATTTTTTCATATATTTATTGGTCATTTGTATTTCTTCTTTTGAGAGAAGTGTCTATTCAGTTCAACTTCTTATTTTTATGTTTTTAGTGTTAATTTTTTAAGTTCTTTATATATTCTAGATATCAGTTCTCTATCAAAAGAAGTAGCTGGTGAAATATTTCTCCTATTATGTAGGCTCTCTCTTCTGACTCTTGATTGTTTCTTTTGCTGTGCAGAAGCTTTTCAAGTTAATGCCATCCCATTTATTGAGTCTCAGTTTTATTTCCTGAGCTTTGGGGGTCTAATTGAGGAAGCCTCTACCAGCGCCTATATGTTGGAGAATTGGTCCTATGTTTTCTTCTAGTAATTGGAAAGTTTTTGGTCTAATTTCTAGGTCTTTCATCCATCTTGAGTTGGCTCTTATGCAGAGTGAGAAATTGGGGTCTAATTTTATTTTTGTACATATGCATATCTAGTTTTCCCAGGACTACTTGTTGAAAAGGCTATCCTTTCTCTAGCATATCTTCTTGGCTCCTTTGTCAAAAATCAACTGGCTATAAGTGTGAGGATTCATTTCTGTATCTTCTATTCTATTCCATTGGTCTATGTGTCTGCTTTTGTGCTGATACCATGCTGTTTTTGTTACTATAGCTCTGTAGCATAATTTGAAATCAGATATTGTGATGCTTCCAGCATGGTTCTTATTGCTCAAGATTGCTTTGGCTTTTATGGGTCTTTTGTTTTTCCAAAAGAATTTTAGGACTGCTTTTTCTAGCTCTGTGAAGAACATCATTGTTATTGCTACAGTCATTCTTGCATTCGCATTAGGTCACTGGAGCCTCTGCTTGAAAAATGCAGGCAAAAAAAAAATCCCTTTCACAAAAGCTCCCAGCCCCAAACATCTACCACTACAGAAAAGGTGGTCTAATTCTTAACACTTTAGGATTGAGCCAAACCAAGGGGCATCTGCCATCCTCATTATAATGGCACTCTGAGAGCCCACAGCCATGAACAGAGTTCAAGGAACACAGTCAGAAAGGGGATGCCCCATCTCTCCAGGGATATGAAAGCGTGTTTCCCTTGCCAGAAGGTTCTGGGATAAGTAAACACAGATGAGTCTGGAAGCCTTGAATGTAATTTCCTTCCTTCTTCTTCTTCTTCTTCTTCTTCTCTCTCTCTCTTTCTCTCTCTTTCTCTCTCGCTCGTTCGCTTGCTTGCTCTCATACTGGGGACTAAACACAGGGTGATTCTACCTCTGAGTTGTGCCCCATCCTTTTAACTTTTTTTTTTTAATTTTGAAACAGGGTCTTGCTAAGTTGTCGCGGGTTTTACTAAGTTGCTGAAGCTGACCCCAAACCTGTGATCTTCCTATCTTAGCCTCCCAAGTACTGGGATTATGTGCACTACTGTGCCTGGCTAGAATAAGTTTTCAATCATGAACTCCAAAGAGTTAATATTGATACAGACCCTGAAGGGGAGACAGTTTGTTGAAGTTTCCTGGAACCTTTTTCCTGCCCATGCCAGCAGCTAAGGAAAGGATCAGCCAGGTAGCAGTATCCTGTTGCTGGATTGGAAAATTTTCCAGAGGGCTTTTCAAGCATGAACACCTTGGAATGAGTCTGATCCCAGTAAAATCACCAAAACTCAGACAAGTGGAACATAAATCTTGCATAGGGTGGAGATTCCTTGACAGTCAGATTTTTTTTCCACTTGGGTTATAAGAGAGAATGTTAAAGTCTAGCCTGATTTTATGAGCTATGATCATAGTATTCCTTTTTCTGGAAGAAACTTGCCATTGCAGAACATTGCTGTTATTTAAGATTTTGACAGCTGGATTTACTAGAGACCATGTCTGATTGTATGTCCTGCTCCCACAGTTGGTACCAGTTCAGTGTGCCACTCCCTGAAGTTGGTAGACAAGGTTTGTCTGTTCTTTCAAGACTGAGGCAGAGCTCCATCCAGTGTGTATACTTATAGTAAAGTATATGGAAAATCAAGTCATAATTCATATTAGAAGATTCATTCAAAGCATTTACATTTTGGAACATTAAAACAAGGAAAGTACATCCTGGAATGTTCCACAGTTAACTTCTAGAAGGCCTGTTAAATACTATTTACAGCACTCATAGCAGCTACCGTTTACAAGGCCTTACTCTGTACTAAGCATTTTTGCATACATGCCTCATTCGATCATCATGGCAATCTTATGTGATGAATTAAATTGATATAGAATCCCCATATTACAGGTGAAACTGACACAGAGAGGTTCAGAAACTTCCCTAAGTTCAGGTAGATTCTGAGTCAGAATGAAAATCTAACCCTAGGCTGGTGGGTTCCAGGGCACATGCTATTGATTCCATGTAATGCCACCCAGGATCAATTAAGAAACTCAAAGAGTCCCAAATGAATTGTTGCTCCCCATATCTCAACCCTGAAGATCCTCAAAGTCACGCATGAAGGTTGACTATAGGAATAAATAGCAGTAGTTACTAGGGCCAACATCCCAAACCACCCAAGGCTTTCTGCTTTTATTCCAAATAAACATGGGAAAGGTCTTCACCTCCTGCAGCTCATGAGCTGGACAGATACCTAATTAACAAGCCTGTATCATTATAAATAATTACAAACTTAAGTCGGGAACACCAAGTTCTGATTGCCTTGGTGTTCTTTCTTGCTTTCAGTTAAACAGGACAACTGAACCATCAGGGGGAGAGTTGGAGAGTGCATTATGGAGACAATTCTCTATCAAACACTGAGCAATCTGTTGTCAGAGCCAAGGAAGGGGCGGCGAGAATACTTTGAAGGAGAGGAAAGCAGTATGATGTGCATCTCCCAGGAGCATGGAAAGGTTTTCAAGATCTCAAGACTGGATTAAGAGACAGAGTTCCATTTTTGTTGTTATTGTTGTTGTATTATTTTGTTTTTTTAAGCTCCCAAGCCATCGGGAATTAACCATTCTAAGAAATAACAGGATAAATTGCCTATTCCAGAACAAATTGAAATAATATAAGTCTGGTTTTACCTGATAAAATATCAATTCCAATTGCTTCTTTTCCTCTTCTATCTTTTAAAACCAACTCAATTTTATATGACTTCAAAAAGACTAGTGTTCACCTTTATGACTTTACCTCGGATTCAGTGGGTAGCAGACTTCACATGTATTTAGTGAAGCATCAGTCAGTGAGCTTCAATGTGTGTTCTAACAGTGAGTACATCTATGCTCATCTTCTGTTAGTGGGGATCTTGAGTGTATGTACACACACACACACACACACACACACACACACACAATGACATACATTCTACAGGGAACATTGAATATTGCCTTCCATACAGGGCAGAGAGTAAAATTGTATAGGAGAAGGTAGCTAAGGTGGTCAGGTGGTCTTCTCTGTAACCTGGCGATGGAGAAAAGCAATCCAATGGTTTGCAATGGCATGCAATGGAAGACCTTCCTCTTTGTGACCGATGTAGTGACTTGCTCTCACCTGTAACAAGAACATTTCATAACTCCCAAGACTTTGTCTTAGAGGAAAGTAGGAAGCAAGCACAGATGTTTGAAGGACCCTTTCAAGGAATTCAGACAGCAGTTAGAGCCAGTGCTGATTTACTTAGCAAACCAGATAACCCTCTTTCTCTATGATGACTTCTGCACTTGCACTTTTACTGCAATGTTCCTTAATGTTGCCTTGGATTACATCACTTTTGGGGACTTACCATTCAGTTTGTCCTCCTGCTCCTCTATAGTCTTCTTTCCCTGAGGTGGGAGTGAAGGCAGAGTAAACATGATCCTTCTATCAACAGGATTGCATCTGGACTCTCTCCAGAACCACCCTATGTGGTAGAAGCCAGTGTCAACTTCCACACAGGAAAGGATGCCACTGTACTTAAGATCTGGAAAAGAGATCTAGGGTTACCTCTCAGCCTGTTGCTTTACTTGGCATGCAGCTATCATGTTTAAGAAAGGACTCAGCAATGTTCTCTTTTATATCAGGGCAGGGGGCCACCTGCACCTCCCAGCCAAATCAACAAAAGGAGCAGCTGATCTGTAATAAAGTAGCTGTCATTCCAATGGTCCACTGTTCCAAGCTTCATAAACACATGCCTGAGTCTTAAGAGGAGGAGGTGGGTTCAACTTGAAAGAGATGTTTCACTAAAATTTCTGTAAATCATTGAGTCCCCAAGATTGCATTTCAACTCATGAGATAAAATGAAACACAGATAATAAAGGAGAGGAGTTCTCCCACCTTTAAAGGGGATGGAAGCAGCTTTAGCACATCGAGGAATGTATGGGACATAGCTCTGAAGAACTATGTTCTACAGCACTGGTAGGTTATGGTTTCAAAGCAACCAGAGCTTTACATGACTAGTGAAAAGAAGAGGTTAATGAGGGGTTTCTCCATGCTTCTGAGAACATATTACTAATCCAGGAGAATGTGGGGACAGTTGCAGCTTTAAAGAAAGCTGAAGGGCTCATAGTGTAGGGGGATGAAGTGGGGAAGGGTAAAGGAAAGAGGTTGTGTTTTATGCTTTGGAATCTCAGTTTACATCCTACATTGGGGTGAAGCACATATATTTGTACAACTTGCCCTGATAATCATTCTGCACAGCTTCTAAGAATCAAAGACTTGAGGGCCGTTCTCTACTACCTTATGACAAAAGCTGTTGCCCAAAGGATCCTCTATTGTTTTTGATGGTCCAATCTCTTCTAAGCCAGCAGGAGATTCCAACTAGCTACCACTGTACACTTACCACACAACTTCTCTCTATCAGCTGTATTTCTTTGTCCTGTCATGAATCATTGGTTCAGCACAACTCACGGAATCATAAACCATTAGAGCTGGAAGATTTTCAAGAGATGTTCTGGTCCAATGATTTTAAAACTGTTTTTAATAATTTTTTTCAAATAAAATTTTACTCAGATCCCAAAATGCAAAATAAATATAGTAGCTATGATTCAACATGGGAGGTTGGTCATAACTTATTATTGCCCTTACCTAATAAAGAAAGATAGATGGTAGAATTCAAGAGAAAGATATCATTTCACAGTCCTTAATGAAACAATAGATCTAGGCATTGGGGAGGTAGAAATGATCAAAATATGTATATACAAATATGATACACTGAAACCCACTATTCTGTATAAGTAATATGCATTAATAAAAAACCCTAAAAATGAGCTGGGCATGGTAGCACACACCTGTAATTCCAGTAGTTAGGAGGCTGAAACAGGAAGATTGCAGATTTGAGGCCAGCCTCAGCAACATAGAGAGATCCTTTTTAAACATCAAAAATAAAATAGGACTGGGGGTGTAGCTCAGAAGTAGAATGCATCTAGTTCAATCCCTAGTACCACAAAAGAAAAAAAAAACTAACCCAATAAATGAAATAATCATTGTTGGGTGCTGAAATCACAAGATGGTAAGTTTATGAACAACTTTCTAATGGAAAGATCAGATTATTATCAATTCAGCCTACTGATCAAACAGTGTAAGTGGATTGATCAGCTAGCTCTATTATGCCTTCAGATGAGATGCAACAAGGAATACATATCTTGACATCTTAATTAGTCTTGCTGAGAAAAATAAAACTGGGCCCAAATCGAATCATTCTTTTAGACCTAAATATCAGTTTCCAGAAAATATGGGACAAAAACTAATAAACAGAACAACACCACGAGGAAACAATCAGCCAAAATCCAAATGTGGGATAGTCTACAGAACAAATGTCCCAGTTTATCTAAATGATCAAAAGAATGTGCAGTGGATTATATTATGGTCCAACTGTTTACTCTTTCTGTAAGTAGAATATATGTTCATGTCCACTGGCCCTTGGCTGGCTGTTCCAACATGGAACAGTATACATTTCTGCCCATGGATGGTGGCTGTGCCTGTGCCTCGCTTTGACCAATGGCAAGTGAAGAGAAGAGACTCTGTCTTGTCAGGACAAAACTTTGTCAGTTATTTCATCATCAGCTTTCTTGCCCTTTTACTTTGCCCACAAAAATGTCCTGACAAATAGCTTGAGTCCCAGAATAAGAAGACACATACAAAGAGGCTGAATCACTGCCAAACTGCACACATGGTGCTATGTGATCCAGAAATATTTTTTGTATGTGTGGTACTGGGGATAGAACTCAGGGCCTCCCACATGCTAGGCAAGCATTCTCCCACTGAGCTGCATCCCCTGCCCAAAACTTTTCACCTTTGTCTCTTATAGCCATTGAAATTTGGTGTTCATTTGTTACCAAAACAAATTAGGCAAATTTAATAAGGAAGAAAAAAAATCACTAAACAAATTGTTATAGAATAAAATAAATGTAAAACATATAACCATTGAAGACATTTTCTGTACCATGATTGGACCTCAATTTAAATAATTCAAACTATAATATAAAATGTCACGTCTGAGACAACTAAAATAATTTGAATAGCATTTTTATATTATGAAATATTACATAGTTAATTTTATTTGGTGTGAGAATGTTTGTATATGCATATATTTTCAAGCTAGAGATGTATATTGAGGTATTCATAGGACAAATGACCTGATGTCTGGATTTTCTTTTGGAAATTTCAAGGAAAAAGTTAAAGAATGGATAAAATGTTCTGAAAATATTGATAATTATGAAAACTGGGAAATGAGGAGAGGGAGGTTAAGTACCCTATCAGCTCTAATTTTATATATGTTTTAGAATTTTATCTAATCAATAACTTTTAAACATAGCAAATAAATTAAAAGGTATTAAGAAAACAATGAAACGGGAAAGTATAGGTGTCATCAGCAGACAAGAAAATTCTGAAACTTCTGGAAGATGTAAAGTTGTTGAGTGAGTAGTAATTTAGAAAGTAAGATTGAGGAAGCTTCCTTCTCGTGTGTGCGTGTGTATGTGCATGTACGCACATGTATGTGCATGCATGTTTGTGTGTGTGTGTGTGTGTGTGTGTGTGTGTAGGGAGAGGTTTGTCCTTGAAGAGGGTGTTGATCTACCTTGGAGTGCACAGGAGCATGGCATGACACTGATAATGAGGGTGTGAGTGAAAGCCTGCACAACAACAGTTGACTTTACCACAGCTTCCCATCCACACACCTACATGGAGTAAGCCCAAGTACATTGTTTACCTTCCAGGTGATAATTGGCAGGCCTCCCTTCTCTTTGAACAAACAAAACAAAACATGCTTAGGAAAAACTAGGGCAGCTAACATAGGCACTGGTGCCCTAGAGCAAAGCCTTCAGAACGCAGCAGCTAGAGCTTTCTAGCATCATAGTCAGTTCCTACTGGTTCACCCAAAGGTGACGCCTAGCTGACAGTCAGCCCTGTCCAAGGAGGGATACCATAAAAGCCACCACCATAAAATGTGAATGGACCTGCAGCATGCCAGAGATAAACACAGGAAAAATGGCACCAGAAAAAACAGAAATAAAAATAAAATAAAAAGAAAAGTATTTGAGACAAGAAGATGTCCATCAAACAAGAATAGGATTCTATGGAAAAGGAAAAAGTAGAAGTAAAGAAAGGGCTGTTGGAAATTAACACTCAATCTCAATACCCACCCTGGCTCATTTAGAAGGAGGAAAAGAAGAGCAGGAGGAGGAGGAGGAGAAAGAAAACACAATAACAGAATATATTGTCCCCATCAGAAATGAAAGACAAATATAATACTTTCCATCACCCGGGAGTATTTGGGACAAATAGATAGTGAATAAAATGAAGTGGATGAGGGGGTGGAATAGTCATTTATCTGAGAGAACCTGGGACATCAGAGCTTTGTTTAGATCTTTAGTGTTTTCATCATGCCTGGTTTTATCACCATGTATTTTCAGACTATATGACATGCACACATGCAGATACAATTTGATGTGATGAGCATATTCTGGAAATACAAAGCCAAACAAATATAACTCAGCCAGGCTTTTGAACCAAGTCAGTTCTTGGTGTATACAAGTTAAGATTAAAAAAAAGAAAATCTAAGTTTCTCTCACACTGAAGTAAATTCCCTAGAGAAGTTCCTGTCATTTTGGTTTTGAAAGTTTGGACTATATAGTTTTTGGATGAGAGCTATGCTTGAAATAAAAAATTTTTTTTTGGTAAAAAGCAAAGGTTTACATGCTGAGAAAAACTTTACTAACCACTCCCCACTAATTACATTAATGCCCTGAAGTACATTATAGAAAATATTTTTTAAAAAATCAAACCTATTCCTATTTTCTTATTGGCTAAGTCTAAAAAATACTTCTCAGCCAAGCGTGATGGCACATGCTTGTAATCCCAGTACTTGGGAGGCTGAGATAGGAGGATCCCGGGTTCGCGGCCAGCCTCAGCTACTTAGTGAGGCCCTCCGCAACTTAGTGAGACCCTGTTTCAAAATAAAGAATAAAATAGGGCTGGGTGTGTAGCTCAGAGGTAGAATTCCCCTGGGTTCAATCTCCAGTACCACACACACACACACAAAAATACTTCCCAAGGTGCTTATAACCCATTTGGTAATGATTTGGGAGAAAATATCCAATGATGAACTTTGAAGTCACATGTAATTCCAGTAAATATACACAGATACAAACATTTGGGCATAACATGAAAGGTTTTTTTAGGAAGCTCTTTTGAAGTTTTTAATATATTTTATCTAAGGATCACTTAATGTTTTCATTACAAGCCATATTTCAAGAGAAACTGTTCACCTGAACAGACCCTTTAGGTGACGGAAGTTCAAGTAGGCCAAAGTGATAATACACCAAAGAGATATAGTTCTTCAGAAAACTCTAAGCAGACTTTGACTTGAAATGTTTTTTGAACCTTGTCGAGGCTCTGAGGAAAAAGGAAAATAAAATCATGTGAATACTGAGGAAAAAAAAAGCTTTTATGAGTTCTAGGAAGGGTATTGTCAAAAGAAGGAATGGCTGATCACAGGGGAGATCAGAACAGAGAGGATGTGGAATCCTGGAATGGTTCTGGGCTGCACGGGCCCCCTAGAGCAGGAGTGCAGAGGGTGGGGAACTACGGCATTGAGCGGAGGGGAACCTCTGATTTACAGTGGTCAAGCTTTCCTTCCTTCTAAAGTATAGCCCAGGGTTGTGAGAAGGAGAAAAGCCAAATTAACCCCTTTTCATACATAAACTTTTAAATCATGGGTAGAATTATCATTTTAATTACATCTTTAACTCACTATAGAAACAACAATACCCTTTTCTTTGATGTTCTTTAAAGACTTTTTACCATCCATTCATTTATTTACTTATTTGGTACTGGGGATTGAACCCAGAGGCATTCTACCTCTGAGCTGTACCCTCAGCCCTGTTTGTTTGTTTATTTGTTTATTTTAAAACAGGGCCATGCTAAGTTGCTGAGGGTCATCATACTTGTGATCCTCCTGTCTCAGCCTCCCAAATATTGGGATTATAGGTGTGCACCACCATGCCCAGCTAAAAAGACTTTTTTAGAAATTTCAGTGTGTCTAACCTGTGTATTTCCTAGTGTGATCCTTTCTATTCTTTCTATTGACAGATGGTTTGAAGAATATGGGTTTAAAAGTAGTGTTTAAGAGAGTGTATTCTAGAGTCAGATTTCCCAAGTACAAATGAAGGTTATTCATGTGATCTAATTCTCAATTTGCCCACTTGAGAAGTGAGGATGAAGACAGTGTGAACCTTACAGTTATTATGAGGATTGAGATAATCTTTGCAAAGTAACATATTCCCTTGCCCAGAGGTATAATGGCTACAAATGGCAGCAAAACCAAAACACCTCAAAGTGGCTAAAACGATAAGTAAATGTGTGCTTCGTACAAGTTAGGATCCGGAAGGGTGGGATTCCAGCATGAAATGATTGACAGCTCTATGGGTTGTCAAAGACCCAGGATCTTTCTCTTTCTTGTAGGCTCTTCTCAACATTGGCTTCATCCCCAAGCTGCTTCTGCTCTTGGTCACATTATGGCCACCCCTGAACAGCATTATGGCCACACATGACATTTATTCTTGTTCATGTTCAGTAAGAAAGGGCAAGACAGGCTTTCCCAACAGCTTTCCAGAAGAATTCCATCATCCCTTGGGTCAGAGTTGAGTCAGATGTACATTCTAAAATAATCACTGCAAAAGGAGAATAGGATCACCAGTGACTGGCACAGACTCATCCTTACAGGAGAAGTGATACAGGAAAAGATCACTGAATTCCTCGGGGAAGGTTAGTTCTTATTGCCATCATCATCCATAGTACTGTGGTCTTATAGAAAGCTTTTCCAAAGATTCAACTGGTATTACCGCAAAGGTCTTGAAATGGCAAATGAGGCGTGTGTGTGTGACTTTAGATTTCTTTGTAGTGGATGTCTAAGTAGTGCTTATGAAGGATATGGGGTCCGGCAAACTTGGGGGTTTCTATACTGAAACTGTACCTGGAATCTGGTTTTTACCTCAGGGCCATATTAATTTGTTTTTGGGGAGAGGAAGAAAAAATGATAGGAACTGGCCTGGGGTGAAAGATAGGACTTTGTCAATGCTGTAGAGAGAACTGAACAACAGACTTCTGCTCCTTGCACACTCTTTACTTCTTCCACCTTTAATACTTCAGACAATTTAATTTGTATTTATCTCTCACAAGATTTTCAGATTAAAACCAAAAGTTAATCTTTACCACTAAAGAATAAATTTGAAATAAGAGCCAGCATTTCATATTTCTGAAAGAAGGAGTTTTATGAAAACAATCTGATTCAACAATTATTTACTGAGCACTAGCTCATTCTCTGTTTTGTGTCAGGTGTTAAGCAGAATATATAAGAAGCATTAGACACAAACTCTACTCTTAAGAAATGTTCAGTCTATCTCTGAAAAGAAAACGTGTGAACAGTAAAGTGTTAAATAAAATAAGTAGAACAAGACAATCTAGAATTCAGAGCCCAAGGAAATTGCTACAGCCATTTTAATTGGCCATGACTAAACTGACCAGAGAGAATCCCATAATTAACTGCAGCGCTGTTTTGCAGATTGACATATGGGCTCAGCCTAAATCTGTAATAGGGACTGATACTTTCCACAGATCAGGCAGACAGATGGCCTCAGAGTTTTTCAGACTTAACATCAATTTCTCCCATGTGCTAACTGTAACCACTACCATGACCTTGTATAAATACATATTCTTCCAGAGAAAGATGAATCCTAAAGCCTGATGAGGTGGTAAATTTCTAGAGCTCTAAAAGTGTGGTAGCAGCTCTGTCTTCCAACTCAACTCTTAGGATTCACAGCTGGAATAAGATTGATGTGATCTAAAGGGATCTGCACTCTTGACCCTAGAGAATAGATCACATAGAGAATGTATTGCAAGTCACAGATTCTTACATGCCTATATCAATGCTGTATGCTTAACACTCATTTGGGGTAGCTCAGTCAGATGAAAATTTTAGAAGGAGATTAACAATAGCAGTTACCCATCAACAGTTATTAACCCTGAGCACTGAATAAGCAAGAAGGGGCATGCTATAAAGCTGGAAAAAGATTATCACTGACTTAAAAGGCAGTTGTAATCCAGTTAATACAATGTAGGATCATAGAACAAAATTTATAAAGCAAAATACAAGGCTACTGTATCTGATGTAGGCCCTTACTGCCTAATGGTCAGATTGCTACAGTTGGCTCTTTTTACTCCACTCCTCCCTCACTGCAGTCTACTCTATACATAACCACCAGGGCCACCTTCCCAAAGTACAGCAGTCGGCTTTCACTTCCTTGGAGGAAAATCGCAGTGGCATCACAGTGCCTTCAGAAAAATTCCCCGTAGGACTTCCAAGGCCCCAGATTAGCCTCTGAAGCTTGCCCCTCTCCAGTCTTCCAACCTATCGCCAATACAATGGCCCTCTTTCACCATTCAGATGCTCTCTGTAACTAAATTTGTTTATTTAAGATCTCCATTTCCAAACATGCCAATGGCTTTCCTGCCTCCACAGTTTGATCATCTCTGCATTTAATATTCTTCCTGCTTCCATTTATATAAATCTCACTTTTCTTTGAAGATAAAGGCTCATTTCCTACATAATTACATTTCTAAACACACCAGACTACAGAATTGTTCCCATCTATGAACTCCAGTAGCACTGGCAATCCTCATGAGCTGGCATGAATTATTATGCCTCAAGTCTGTGTAAGTGTCTTGCCACCCCAGCTTGGTTTCAAGTTCCTTGCCCCAATTCTCTTTGTAGGTCCAAAGTCTAATAAGCACAAAGTCTTCAAAAATGCTCTTGATGACAAAATTAAGTCAGATATAAGTACTGAGCAGAGCTAAGGAGTACTCAGGTATAATCAGAATGCATTGCAATGCATTTTTAAGGGGTTTAACAGGATAGGTGGCTGTTAGAGCTGGGCTTGAAAGAAAGAGCAGGGATGACAGAGAGGGAGCAAGAAGGGTATGGGTTAAATGGTGGCCGTGGACATGGAAAAGGAAGTGGACATGGATGGGTGGACCTGGGAGCCAGGCCATGTCCTGATAATGGAGGAAAATCAACAAAGCACCACACAAGTCTGGTTCCCAGATGCCCTTCCCCTCGCATATCTTCTAGGTGTAACTTGCTTAGGTCTGTAGAGTTGACAATTAAGGCCAAGAAAAAGTCATCATGTAGGCTCAAATTCTATCATATGACCTTTAAATATTCTTTTTCCATTCAATTCTTTGAAATATCATTTCCTTTGGCAAGGCAATTTTTTTCCAATGGGAAACTTGTTGGTGAGTTTTTTGGTCCTCACTTTAACCTTGTCAGAACAATTGGACAGAATTACAAATGCTGATTAATGCTTTGCACATGTATTTACCCTATTCGTTCATGTTTTCTGGTTCCCCTCAAAAGCTCTTTGTTGTAGAGATGACCCTATGACTCCCTGATCTGCAGATTTTCAGGGTAGTAGGTGATATTACTGGGTACATGCTAGTCAAGGGGTCAGCTGGGTTCTGCTGAGGCTCAGCTGTGACCCAATCAGCTGGCTCTGACCTGAGACCTCTCTAATGTTCAGCACTTTAGCCTCAATCCACCTTAGCTCTTTTCCAAAGCAGAGAACCGTAGAGCATAGACATGAAACAGATAGGAAGACATGCCAAGGAATGTATGAATTATCAGATTTTATATTTGTTAACTTTTTAAACACTCTACCTCTCTATAATTCTGGATTACCAGATACCCAGAAAAAGTACGGCTAATTCCTCATTAAGTTATCTTTCTCTTTTAAATGCCGTTGTTCCAAACTGTCCATCAGTTTTATGCATTCACAATATGACTATAAATAAAAAAATATATGAGGGAATATGTAAAATATAAGGCTCTTAGAGATTATCTCATCAGAGCCCCTTAGCCTATGGAGAAAACTATGATCGAGGAGGGGGGGTGTGGCCCAGCTAGTGTCACTTGGACATGTGAAAGATCTCTGATTCCATTAATGTCTAGAATCTTTCCTACAATTTGATCTATGTCCCTAATGTAACTGCAAATGGGAAGAAAAATTAATAAGGACTCCCCATTAAATAGAACATTTTGTTCCCTCCACTTCAGAAGTATATTCATTGTAAGAAGTCAAAACAAGAATTTCACATGAAGTCAAAACAAGAATTTTCATCAAGTAATCAGTTGTGGGCTTATTCGTGGATCACACTATTCCTCAGTAAACCCACCTCTCTTCTCCCTTAATTTTTTTTTCTTTTCTTTTTTTGAGGCACCGGGGATTGAACGCAGGGGCGTTCTACCTCCGCGCTACACCCCCGGCCCTATTTTTATACTTTATTTTGAAACCGGGTCTCATGAGGTTGCAGAAGGCCTCACTAGGTAGAGAGAGAGAGAGAGAGAGAGAGAGAGAGAGAGAGAGAGAGAGAAAGAGTGAGAGCTGAGGCTGGCCGAGAACCCGGATCCTCCGGTCTCCGCCTCCCAAAGTACTGGGATTACAAGCGTGCGCCACCACCTTAATGATTTTTTAAAAAGATGTAGAAGTGGCGGGGCGTGGTGGCTCACGCTTGTAATCCCAGTACTTTGGGAGGCAGAGACCGGAGCATCGGGGTTCGCGGCCAGCCTCAGCTCTCTCTCCCTGTCTCTCTCTCTCTCTCTCCCTGTCTCTCTCTCTCTCTCTCTCTCCCTGTCTCTCTCTCTCTCTCTACTTAGTGAGGCCCTCCGCAACTTCGTGAGACCCGGTTTCAAAATAAAGTATAAAAAATAGGGCCGGGGGCGTAGCGCGGAGGTAGAATGCCCCTGCGTTCAATCCCCGGTACCGCAAAAAAAAAAAAAAAAAAAAAAAAAAAAGATGTAGAAGTGACTAGTCAGGCACCTGCTCTTCCAGCTCAGGAATTAGCTTCCTCTAGAACAGAATTTCTCTAGAGCAGCACCCCTGACACTCAGCCTGAATAAGCTCTCCTGGTGAGAGCTGTGCTGCTGGCCCTGCAACGTTGATCAGTTTCCCCGGCCACTGCTCAATAGACGCCAGGACCAAACCTCCTGCCCTCCACCAGGCTCTGCCAAGCGCCCCCAGCTGTGAAAATCAAGAATACCTCCAGACACTGTCAAGTATCTCTTCAGGGGAAAAAAAACTGTCCCCTTCCCTTCACAGAAGCAATGATCAAGAATACTCTTTAAATGTGGAGGTCACTCTGAGGGGCTCTTACAGGAGTTTCACATTGTGTTCTACACCCTCCACCACAATTTTCACCATTACTACTGTCATTTCCACAGTGAGTTCCACCAAAGAAGTTAGTGTACAGCAAGCAACACTGATCTTTATTCTTTTTTAAATGGAAAATTAGTCATCAATTATTTAATTTTAGACAGTTTATGAGTAGAATCAATGACAGTTCATCTTGGATTCCCCACTTAAAACACCTAATATCTTTCAATGCCATAAAAGGCTTGATAAAGTATGAAGATGATTGAAGGAACTGAATAATAATCAAATGGAGGAGAGTGGACAATATTTACAATAGATACAGTCAATAAACATACACAAGAAAATAGAAGTAGAACACCATATAAGTGTATCAGGCAAGAATCACTGACATGCAAAACTTAGTGGATAAAAGTATGATGAGAAATGAGATATTTGCATAGTTTTGGGGGTATGCTAGAGGTGGTCCTCCAAAAGATAACACTTTCTAGTTCCTGAACCCCTTTAATGATACCTTACATGGAAAAGACTTTATATATGTGATTAAGTTAAGGGTCTTGAGATGGGGTATTATTCTGGATTGTGTGGGTAGGCCTGAAATCAAACCAAAAGTTTTCTGATGAGAGATAGAGATTTGATGGCACACAAAGGATCCGGCAATAGAAGAAGAGGAGAGCAAAGGTCCAGAAAGAAGATGTGACAGAGCTGGATTTGAAGATGGAGAAATCGTATGAGACAAGGAATAGAAAGAATGTAGCTCCAGATGCTGAAAAATGTGAGGTAGGGTTCATTCTTAAAGCCTGTATAGGTAGGCACTGCTGACACTCTTATTTAAGTTCAGCAATAGTGAATTTTTACCACTAGCCTCTAGAACTATAAGAAATGGTGCTCTATGTATTAAAACCACCATGTTTGTGATGAATTTCTATATGGCCAAAGGAAATTAATACAGTCTCAAAATATCTACTCATAATAAATTTATACTGTGCATCTTCTCATATCACAATGGGCTGAAACTAGAAATCAATAACAAGAAGACACTAAGGATCTATACCAATACATGAAGATTGAATAACACACTTTTGAATGAAGACTGAATCATAAAGGAAATAAAGGAAGAAATTACAAAATTTCTAGAATCAAATGAAACTAGAAATACAACCTATCAAAATCTCTGGGATAATCTGAAGGCAATCTTAATAGGGAAATTTATATCATTGAGTGCCCACAATAAAGGAAGACTGCAAATAAACAACCTAATGACACGTCTCGAGGCCCTAGAAAAACAAGAACAAGTCAATCTCAAGTCCATTAGAAGGCAATAATTAAAATTAGAGCAGCCAGGTGTGGTGGCGCACGCTTGTAATCCCAGTATTTTGGGAGGCGGAGACCGGAGGATCTGGGTTCGCGGCCAGCCTCAGCTTGCTCTCTCTCTCTCTCTCTCTCTCTCTCTTTCTCTCTCTCTCTCCCCCTGTCTCTCTCTCTCTCTCTACTTAGTGAGGCCCTCTGAAACCTAGTGAGACCCGGTTTCAAAATAAAGTATAAAAAATAGGGCCGGGGGTGTGGCGCGGAGGTAGAACGCCCCTGGGTTCAATCCCTGGTACCGCAAATAAATAAATAAATAAATAAATAAATAAATAAATAAAATTAGAGCAGAAATAAATGAAGTAGAGAATTTTTAAAAAATCAACCAAACGAAAAGTTGCTTTTTTGAGAAAATAAACAAGATTGACAAACCTTTAGCTAATTTAACCAAAAGAAAGAAACAACCCAAATAAATAGAATAAGAAACGAAGAGAGAGTTATCACCATAGATACCGCAAAAATCCAAATGACCATCAGGAGCTACTTTGAAAATTTATAGCACAACAAATTGGAAAATCTAGAAGAACTGGACAAATTTGTAGACTCTTACAATATTCCTAAAGAGGACATAGAAAACCTCTACAGGCCAATATCAAACAATGAGGTTGAAGCAGCAATAAAAAAAAAACTCCCAATAAAGAAAAGTCCAGGTCCTGATCGAGTCCCAGGTGAATTCTACGGGACTAAAAGAAAAGAGCTAAGCCCAATTCTTCTCAAATTATTTCATGAAACAGAAAAAGATGGAATATTTCCTAATTTGTTCTACCAAGCCAGCATCACTCTGATATCCAAGGCAAACAAAGATACTTCAAAGAAAGAAAATTACGGACCAATTTCTTTAATGAAAATAGATGCAAAAATTCTTAGTAAAATACTAGGAACTCAACTTTAAAAACACATCAAGAAAATCATTCATCATAAATAAATTTATTAATTACAGAAACAAAAATCAGTAACTTTAGGGGGCAGAGGGTGGAACTTAGAAAATATAACCCTATCCAAATGATCAAAGTTAAAATCAGTAATAATAGAATATACTAGGACAGTATGTACTTCCTGTTAGGATATACTTGGACCCAAAAATCATCTATGAAATTTCTGGATCTAATAATGAAAGCACCTTTCACAAGACCAAATTGAGGGACATTCAATGAAAACACTGCACAATACCCTTCAACAATGTCAAAATCATAAAACAAATAAAGATCAGGGAACTGACTCAGACTGGAGTGGACCAAGAAAAATGACAATTAAATATGATGTGGAATTCTGGGATGGATCCTGGATCAGAAGAATTATACGTCAATGTGTGATTACGCTCCTGGTCAGATACATTCAAGGAGTCTGAGACAGCAAATGAAATGCAGAGACAACCTCCAGTTGTGCAGCTTGGAAAAGTCTGATCCATGGGTTCATCGACAAACATGAAGACATACTTCCCTCTTCTCCAATACTTTGAACCTGTTCCAAAGAAACCTAAACCCAAAGAATTCAGCCGTACAATTCACTGCTGTATGGTCTTATTTTGCAAGACTACATTTTTCATTTAATTTGCTCAAAGGCTTGGTTTTCATGCAAAAGCATATTTCCCTACTAATACAATTTTAAACTCCTATTGGAGTCATATATATCATTCTCAGCATCTCCCATACTTCTTCTCATTTGTGCAAGGATCTGAAATTAAATTGGAAATGAGCATCATTCATTTTCCAACATTTTTCTGGACTTTTGATAAGCCAAAGTTTGTTTACACTGGATTGCTTCTCTGTCATGTCTTTTAGGTTTCAACAGTGTGCCAATTGTTCTCTAGTATGCCAAATTATGATGCCCTCAGTGTGAAACCCAAGTGCATTACACTCTCATTTTTTTTTTTAGGCAATGGCCTTTGGAGGATTTGCTTCTGACCTACTTCATCAGGAGCTTCATGACTCCATTATTTTATTATTTTATTTTATTTTTTATTTTGTGGTACTGGGGATTGAACCCAGGGGCATTCTACCTCTGAGCTACACCCCCAGCTCGATTTTTATTCTTTATTTTGAAACAGGGTCTCACTAAGTTGCAGAGGGTCTCGTAAGTTGCTGAGGCTGGCTGCAAACTGCGATCCTCCTGTCTCAGCCTCCCAAGTACTGTTATTACAAGCATGCACCACCACACCCGGCTCCATTTAACATTTTAAAAGAACCAACAAAAATCTGCTGGTGTGAGCAGAACCTTATACGTTCAACTCTTATAGAAGTATATATTCTTATAGAGTATATATTCTTTTAGAAGTACATATTCTTGGGATTTTATATAAAGAGATGTACTACCCCCCTGAGAGGGAAGTCTGAAGAGACTGCTGAAGGTTCTGCTGGTAAGCTTATCCTGTTTGGAATCCTATTATTTCTAGAGCATTTGCAAAGGGGGAAATGATTGGATTAGGGTGTTTATTTATGCCCTTGACATGGCTTTAACATTTCTGCCCACTACACCTTTAATATTCCCCAAAGTCCTAGAGCCTATGAGTTTAGAGACATAATCCACAAGTCGTGTTCAGTGCAGTAATTGCAGAGGAGCAATTCCTCACACTGAACATGGCTGACCAGAGAGCACATGGGGGTGCCCACACTGGCATGATGCCCTCTTTGGGTGGAACAACCATCAGGCCTTCCCAGGCACTTTTATTAAACGATTTAATACATGTGCACCATGTAGAGAACAGTGCCTTATACATAAGAACTTAATAGATCTAGTCGTCATCATTATCATGTAGTATCAAATTTCATACCAATCACAGAAGATATGAAATGACCTGCCAGTGCTGCTGAACTTTATCCATTATGCATTCTAAGAGAAAAAATTATATAATATATGTGCATATATATATATATATAATAAAAGTAGTTCTTGTAAATCTACTTCCATTTTGTGCAGGAAATTAAAGGTTATAACTCTGACGACTGTCAGAGTCCTCTCCCTCTCATAACAGGGCCTATTCTAGATCTGAGAGCTCTTTTTGCCAAGTTAATAAACCTTCCCCCAGAATTGCACCCACACAGAGACCCACCAAGCTACTCATTTCACCTCAAGTCACCTGGGTCATATGAGAGTATCTGCATAAAGCACTAAGCTTGGAACACTGTCACCTACCCGCGGTTTGTGGAGTTCAGCAAACTGATCCACGTAGTGAGTCTCCAGCGCCCGAGTCCTGGGCCCACATGCTGGAACCCTGGGGTGTTCCAGACTCCAGAAAGGAAAGCCAGGGAAACAAACAAAATGTTTGGCTCTTTTAAGACGGGAAACATGGGCTCAGAGGTGGGAGCCCAAGTGACTGGGTATGTCCAGCTCTGTTATGCTTTAAAGGATGGAATTCTTTACTTTGCTCTGGACACAAACTTTCCCATCAAACGATTCAGCAAAGCAGGCCAAGATTTTCAGGGTACCAGCACTGTTTCCAGAGTTGGACTTCTAGGTTGTAGCACCTGTGGTCTGTGCCAGTAACTACAAGCATGTTAGGCTCTATGCAGGGCGCTCCTACCTACCCAGAGAATGAGTTTACTTTTGTATTTCCAGAATAAATGATTCTTTAGCAGTAACCCCAAGTTGGAAGATATAATTTTCTTGACCTTTTCCAAGGGAGAGACACAATAATGTCCATTTCAAAGCTTCTATCAATAACAGCCAGGAAGTTCTTTATAAAATCTAAAAACATAAATCCAAGACTGTCAGGGCAAATGGGTGTTACACATGTTGCCAAGTCTGATACCAAGAGATGCTATAGAAATCCACATTTTTCTTTAGGGTTCACAAAGAGGTAAAAGGACAATTTACATTAATTTCTTTCCTTTCACAGCTCAGTTGCATGACCTAAGGCTGAATGTCCTGCTGCAGGATAAGCCCAGTGCAGAAGTTCTGGTGAGAGGAAGGGGTGCGGGCGACAGGATGAAGAGTAGGAAAACTGTTCTTCCAATCTATGTGGTCAGGAGCCAAAGAAACCAACAGACTGTCATGTGGTTTACTTGCAAAGAAAAAGAAAGGGGGTGGGGAAGGGAGGGATGTGTCAAATGTTTTGTATCCTGTTGGAAGAAGAAATCAGAAGGAGCCATGAGGATCCCGTCACCCTGCTTGACAGATGGCAAAGTCGAGGTAGAGGAGAAGTCACTGTCCTTCTGGAGCCCATTTGACTGAAACAGCCAGGGGCAAATGATTAATCACCACCTGAGAGTCAAGTAAGCTTGCCTTTTTAAAGAAAGAGCAAGAAACCAAGCCCAAGGCCAAAACTAGGGCTGGAAAAGAACTGTCTACCATCATGCCCATTTCTGCCCCTGATGAAATCTCCAAACCACAGTACCAAGATTCCAGCTGTTTAGGTCCAGTGACTGTGGCTGGGACAAAGAGTCTAGACTCTGCTCTATATTCTATTTTAATATTGTAAATTTATTTTTTTCCTTCTTGGAACTGGGGACATGCGACAGAGAGGTAGCGTGCCCGAAGGCTCTGCCACTCTAAGAATGGCATTCAGAGTACTCCTTCATTTCTTTCCCTGAATTTCAAGAGAGAAGTGGCAGCTAGTTATTAAAGAACTGTCCCACCCAGAGATTAATTCAAGATTGCTTGTGGAGGTGAAGTCATGGCTAGAATTACCACTAGTTATCGTGAAAATTACTGAGCAAGTCCTATTTTTCTGAAGGTCAGGCACATGTTTTGGGATTCATGTTTTTATAACAAGGATCTGTTCCTCTCTATGAGTGCAGGGAGATCAAGAGAGATGAAGAGAATGAGGAGATGAGGAAGAGAAGGAAAAAGAGGAGGAATGGAAGGAATATAAAAGAAAGGAAAGGAACAATGCTCAAAGAATGGAAAAAAGAAAGGTAGGAAAGAAAGAAACCAGAAGCAATACAGAAAGAAGTAAAGATGGAATAGCGAGAAGGCAGCAACTGGTCACTTTGCACAGAGGCAAATTTTCTGTCCCATCCTTTTAGCCCTAAGGTCTTAATAAATGGGGGAAAAAGGAGCTGTTTCTCAAGAAAGATTGAGGTGAATCAAATCTGTTTTCTGGGGAGTTTGAGCTCTTTCCAGAGCCTGGCCCTCCCTCTTGGCACCTTCACATCAGACTGGGCTCATCCTGCCCACAGCTCTTTAGAGCATTCATAGTGAATGCACCCTTGCATCTGCCTCTCCTGGGTGTGCTCTTCTCCCTTCCCTGCTAATCGGTCTTACCTATTTAACTCTCTCTGCTTCAAAGCTCTCCTTTTTGTGCTCATTTTCCCTCTAGTGTGTGGAATAAATGTATTAATGCAAAGTATATGCATTCATTTGTCTATAATATCTCAAGCCCCTAATGTGATACTGTAGGACATATTTTTGAATGGATGTTGGGGGATATGTGTCTATTGGAGCTGCTAATATTGCACTAATCCCACCACATAAACCTGTCCTGCACATTGCCAACCTTGTTTAAAAGTGCAGGGCCATTTGTACTCAGAAGACAGTGTGGTATGTCTGCATGGAGAAATGATTTAAGCATCTTACCAGAGTAGTAATTTATAAAGCACTAAGCCTAATTTTGCTATACGAGGATTGTAGGAAGAAATATGATTGTATCATAGTGCCTGAGAAAACTTTTAGATCTCAATGTAAGAGTCTTAGTGATATGATTTTGTTTTTCCCAACTGATGGAATGGAAATACATATACCTTTATTTTTGAACCTCTTTATCTTCCTGATCAAAAAATGATTGCACCAGTACTGGCACCACAGAATCAAGAAGGAGTGAGCTTGATATTCTGACCTACCAAAGGTCATTGACACTACAATCTAGATAGCAGCCCATCTTTTTCAGGCCCATTGCATCTCAAGAATCCCTGACTATAAATGTTCACTACAGCCGTGAGTCTCCCATGAATGGAAGCCAATGAAAGGAGAATGTCATAATCTTGGGGAATAAGTGTGAAAATTAATAGCCCAGTATAGAGGACCAGGAATGCATATTTTTCCCCACACTTCTTGTTTTCCATTGAGAATCAAGGGCAAACAGTTCTAAGAAGAGGCTAAAGATCTGAACAATTTAGTTGGCCCTGTGCCTGGCATTCATACTGAGAGCTTTTGGGACAATTATCTGGAGAATGAGTCCTATGGATGAAGGAAGCATTGAGTCACGTGGGAGGGGTGGTCAGTAAGACTCACATCTATAAAGCTTTCAAAATACACAACATGCCCAAGCCTAGACACAGAATAGTCAGTGGTGAAATACTAAATTCTCCTGAGATATCAGTGAGTACAAATTTCCCTAAGATTTTAAAAGCAGGGGTAGTGAGATCTTCATGCAAAAGCCTTTCCTATGGTGCTATGTAGGCTTAGTAACCTACTGTCTTATTATTATATCACTTATATAAGAAACCCTTTGTTTTCTTAAGTCATGATTGTAGCTCTAACCCCAGTTAGAGCTCAAAGAAAGGATGATACCAAGTAATTGGGGTACTCACACAAAGTTGATCAGTGTTCATTTCTCTTCTTCTAGGGAAACATTCAGCATATCAGATGGCTTGCTGGAAAATATCATGCTTGATTAACTAGGAAATCATGGCAATAAAAAGTTTAAGAAAAAACAAAATCTAGGGGAAGAATGCCATTTGCTTGTGGATACCTCCGCAATTCCATAATGATTAACCCACTAAGTTTTAAGGAATTTTCTAGGCCAACCTCAGACACAAACCAGCCAGAAGGCAGGCCTTGACACAAATTGAACTTAAGCATATGGTATCTTAGTAGTGTGTTCAATTTGGAGAATGTGTAAGATAATAGGCCCTGATAATTAAAACAGCACATTTGTTTATAAGCATAACTTGATCTGGGGCATATTGCTAGAAATTTTAGCAAGCACAATGTTTCTTTTAGGACTAATTATCCATCTGAACTTGAAACATATTCTGAATTATTTCTTTCATTAAATCACTAGAGTAAATACTTTCTGTTGGATGGGTGACCCAACAGATTCAAAGTTCTCCTGGATCATTTTGAACCATGTAGATGGACATATAGAGAGCCACATATCTGATTAAACTGGAGACATAATCTTTGTTTCTGTGATGACCCTTCCATGTCTGCAGACTGCTGTCTTTACTGACTTGAAAATTTTACAGTAATTTTCTGGCCCCATGCATGATCAGGATTCTACTACATATGGCTATCCACATATTTAGTTATTTCTCAATAACTGAGTAATTTGCATTTTGAGATATCTATGTGGATCTGTGGGAGAAATGGATCTGTCTTTCAAGATATGTGGTTTTATCAATTCTCTGTCATTTAACCTGTTAGGGTTAGATATAGAATGTCTTCTGGAGAGCTCACATATTAGTGCTCAGTTTATATAATTAAATCATGAGGGTTGTAATTTCATCAGTGGATAAATCCATTTTAATGGATTTACTGGATGGTAACCTAGGCAGGTAGGGTGTGGCTGGAAAAGGTAGATACCTGGGGATGTGCCCTTAGGGACTGTGCTTTTGTTTTTGAATCCCTCAATTGTCTACACTCTCTTGTTTCTGACCTCCGTGATGTGAGGACAGAGCCTTGCTCTCTCCCTCTCTCTTCTCTCTCCTACCCTCTGCCATGCCCTGAGCTCCACAGACCTGGCCTGACATGGACTGAACCTTGAAATCTTCAAAACGGTGAGCAAATCAATTTTCCTTCCTCCTGGTTGTCTTGATCAGTTGTTTTCTATTACAGCAATGAGAATGCTGACCAACACACAGGCTTTTGCCAGTTTCCATACTAATTGTATAAACATAAAGTAATTTTGTTTAAATTCCTGGCCTGAAGTGAATGTCTCCAAAAGTGTGTCTGTGTATTAGGCATTTGGGGTAAAGGATTGCAGAAGGCATCAAACTACCCTGGTATGATGGAATTTGAGCTAGTGGAGTAACAGCAGGAGCTCTTCAGAATAAGATGTCCACAAACAGAAAAGCAGGGAGGACAACAACCATTTAAAAAATTAGTAGGCATGTTTCTAAAAAGTCTCCCAAGGAATTTTCAGAAGACAAAACTTTTTATTTATTTGGAATCCTTGATTCTAGAAACATATTGGTCTTTACAGCATGGATAAATGACTCAAATCATTCCAATTGAAAAGAACACAAAAAGAAAACTAGCTCTAAATCACAGTTTGGAAGATGAACATCTGTAATTTAGCTTTCAATTACCACTTGGTATGTAATGACATGGCTTTAAAGTATGTGTGCCTAACAGCCATGAGTTGAGGTCAGATCAGGATATTCATCATCGGGCATCTGATTCCCTGGTCTCTACCTGGGCTTGTCAGCCTTGAGTGACAATTTACCCTGAAATATATGTCCTAATCACTTTCTACCTACCAGACAGAATATTTTTCTATACTTTGAATTCACTGACAAGTTAAAATACCAAAGCATGATATAGTCTTCTAAAGTGGATGCTCAGATTACAAAGAAATGTTTTCCTATCATTCCATAATTTGTCATTATTTATACATTATTTAATATGTGGAACATCATCTAACATTCACTTAAAAACCTGTTTCATTTGCATATGGCTCAAAACAAGGTACCGGTTGAAGAACCACTCCTCGACCACTCATGAAGATAGAAACCTATACTCCAAATGCATTGGAGGAAACTGATGTTCTGTCATGTATCATGAAGTCACCAGAGAAATACAACATAAAGCAAATATTTACCCCCACAGGGGAGAATGGAGCTCAGTTTTCTAATGGACATCAGCAAAGTCCATTGTTTAAATTATAGACTAACAAAGGGTTCATGAGCTCAAAATTAAGTTATTCTGTTTAAAATCAATCACAGAGACTGTCATCCTGCTTATTGCTTTGACTTCCTAAAAAAGATTTAAATGAGGACTTTATGTACAAATAGAAAATGTCAAGAAATCTGCTCTTTTTCAGGCATGTGTGGGCGTGATGGGCAAACGTTTAGGCCTTTAATGTAATTAGAATGATGAGTTTATTTTTCTAGAAAAAATATTTTTTTAAAGTTTTATTTTATTTATAATTGACAAATAGGAATTAGCTATATTTTAAGGATACAATGTGATGTTTCTATACATGTATACATTATAGAAATATAAAATCAGACTATTTAGCATATCCATCACCTCAAATATGTATCATTTCTTTGGGGTAAAAACAAAATGATTAAATATCTCACAAAAATTCCATAAATCCACAATTAAAGCATTATCTGAAAAATAAATGATAGGGAATAAAAGGTGGGTTACATTTGAAGGGCACTAGGTTCACTAATTCCCCAGTCATGCCAGGCATGTAAGGCAGCAAACCAGGAGCCACTATAATTCTGCTTTTCAGTGGCATCAGAATGGGGAGAAGGTTCCAGATGAGTATTGCCTTTGCCAGCAAAGGCATTTAGATTGTGGTTTTGAGAAGCAGCATTTTTCCTTTGTCACTTGGCTTCATGTTGGGTCACCACGCCAGCACTGAGCAGCTCCCCAATGGCCCTGTCATCGTATCTGAGGACCTCCTTCAGGATGTGCGTCGTGTGCTGCCCAAGCAGGGGAGGTGGCCTGGCCTCTGACATCTTGAACTTACTGTATCTCACAGCCGGACCTGTCAAAGGAGGGGAAAGAAGGAAGCCTGTTAATGACTAACTCTATGAAGTTAATTACCTAAGTAGCCTGGAGAGTTCTTAATGAATGCCAAGAACATCAGTGCCACTTACACCCTTGCAGATGCACCATCATTTTGGAAAGAAATGCATTTTTGCATGTGGCTTATCTGGACTCAGGTTCATCCAACTGTGCAATGGTCATCTGACCTATCACCACGGAGTGGCCTGCATGTTTGTGCCTGGCATGCACTAGCCCTGTTCAGAAGCTGTTCCTCCTATCACAAAGCTCCTCAGAGGTAGGGCATCCAACCCTGGGACTAAAAGAACAATGACCACATACAGAGTGTCAGCTAGAAATCTAACCCGAGGTGAAGGCAACTGACAAGGCTACCATTCAATGTCTATTCTACAGTTCCAAGATTTAGTCCAGCACACTTCAGATGAACTGAGCTTCGATCAGACTCTGACTCATGTCTTTTGGCAGGACAAGAGGCGATGTGTGCATGCTTCCATGTCAAGTAGGTCTTGGGTTGGGATCACAGAGCTTATACTTTCTTCCAGGTCTGACCGAGAGGGACAAATCCCTTAACTTCCCTGAGTCACATGTTCCACAACTCTAAATTGGATATACTGTTTTCCACACAGACTCAAGATAAGGATTTAATTGAGCAAATAGGTAAAAAGCACTAAATAAACATCCCCAACCAATAACAACGAAACTTGCTGGCTACTATGAATATGAATATGAAAGCTTCCACAACATCTCTCTTGAAGCTTGCAGTGTAAGGGGAAAAGGACATTTATTGCCAGCTATTCGCTGAGCACTAAGTCACTCTAAACAGGGTAATTCAGGCAATTCTTTCAACAACTGCTAGAAATGGATCTTATTATTCCTGTTCTTCACATAAGGACATAAAAGCCCCCAAAGCTAAGGTTTTGCTCAAGGCCATGTGGCTATAATAGGGTGAGAATGGAAATCCACGTCCATTGAAACTGTCTCATATTAAAATCCACTTTCCATAGCACCAGTGGCCTCTTCTTACCTCTCCCTCCTCCATGGACAAGCTGGACATTGTGGAACATGTTTCGACAAGTTTTACCTTTGTTGCCTCATTCAATAAATGGTATTTATATTGGATATCCTTTATGTCTCATTTGATTGGGCTTCAGGAAAACAAATTAGATAGAAATCCCAGAATGACTTTACAAAACAGCACATTTCCAGCTCTTAAGAACTTTTCCCAGGCTACTGGTGATTTGAGGAGCCCATAAGTAGAAGTAAAACCAAAGCATATGTAGGTAATAGAATATCTGTCAATAAAGCAGCAAATGTGCTTTGAACTCTTTGGAGGATTCTATTAATAAAAATAGTTTTGCATATTCCATTTTTGATAGAGGTAGCATTCATAGATCTTCTAACACCGTCAAGTTGCACCTTCATATAATGCATACCATCTGCTGCAGACCAATGACAACTTCCAACTGATGCCTAAAGTTTTCTCTTTTCTGAATCTTAGGGAAATTCAGTGTTTTTACTCATTTTCTTTTAAATGCCCCAGTGCATGATTGTTTTGTCAAGAGTCTGTTCCTGTTTGTTAAAGGAGGACCCAAGTGTGGCACACATTGGGAGACAAGGTCCAATACTCTCCTAAGAATGCTGATAATTTGATGTTTTAGGAATTTGATCCTTACTCGTTGATCCTTCGGACTCTGTTCCATTTTGACATTAATTTAAAACTTTTCAAATCCAAAATTTGTCATTCAGATGAAGGACTACACTGAGAGATTGTAAGCCTCCTGAAGTCAATGTCATGTGGCTTTATACTAACTAAATTTCCTAAAGCAAGACTAGAGAATGGAAAACAGTCATGCGTGTACACCAAGAATCTAAGTTGGAACACAGCTACTACTGCTGTTGCTGCTAGCAGTAAGGAGTTAGTAGCAGTCACTGTAGCAGCAGCTACTGCTTCTTAAGAATGTAGGATGTGCCAACAATGCACCAAAATCTTCATGCACGTCACCTCATATAATCTTCACAATTATGTCTATGGGGCAGACTATGAGTAACCATTCATTCCAGGCTTAAACACTAATGGAAGTGGAAATCTAAAGAAAAAGAGTTAAAGTTAGGAGATTAAAATAACTTGTCCAAGGTCACACATCTAGGAAATGATGGAGTCAGGATCCAATTTCTCACTTCCTTTTGATTCAAGAACTTGGGTTTTCCTCTCTCATATAAATTATATATCTATCCATATCTATATCAATATATATATAATTTATGGAAGTGATGTATACATAGCATAAAATTAACCATGTCAAAGTGAACAGTTCAGAGGCATTTTAGTATATTCATAATACTATGTGACTATTACCTCTATCTAGTTCCAAAACATTTCCATCACTCCAAAATAAAACCCCATACCCATTAAGAAGTTTCTCCCTATGCCTTCCTCCTTCCAAACCCAGAAAAACACTAATCTACTTTCTGCCTCTATGGATTTATCTATTATGGATATTTCTTATAAACAGAATCATGTATGTCCCTTATTGCCTGGAGTACGTCAGTTAGAATGTTGTTGAGATTCATCTACATTGTATGTGCTAGCACTAAGAACATGGTTAACATTAATGCAGTGATCAAACAAGGGAGCTCTTCAGACCCAGCCATACCAAAGGGCAATTCAATTATACTCATTCCACTACACACCCTACTTTCCTGGTAGCTTTTATATCTACAGTGAAGGTGATGCTTAGGATGAAATATATTTAGCCCTTTGCACAAAACATCTTAAAGCATTTAGGTTGGTGGAATGTTATTATTTGGTGATTTTTTAGATTAGCTGGGATAAAGATATCTCTTCTAGTCTAGATTTTGTACAAAGGGAATAAAGGGCTCATAAAACACATTTGTTACAAGAAGTAGAAAATGTTTGACATAATTATTTATATCTAAGATCCAGAATGATTTATCTTATCTTTCTTTTTTTAAGAAAAGGATGAGCAAGACACATATTCTTAATTTTTTTGGTAAAGTAACATCTGTGTTCTCATATGCTTTCGAATACTTGTGAGCTGTGTTCATTTGAGAATTCTTAAGGCCTAGAGACTCAGTCTGCACACTTCTAAAATGAGGTCAAACATACCTGTTGAAGACTTATTTGAGTATTGATTATTACAGTATAGACAACATTAAAGATCAGTCATCATGAAAGAAATGCATATGAAGAGAACAAGATAGAATTTTTTATAAATTTAGCCAGTCTTATGGTCTATTTTTGTTTGTTTTTAAGAATATGATGACTGGTAGGAGTGTAAATTGGTGCAATCCTTCTTGAAGGAAATGTTGTCGACTAAATACCAAAAGTTTTTAAAACATTCACATATTTGGATGGCAAAATCTTACTTTTTCTCTGTGGATAGAATCTGGGATGTAGACAAATTTTATAGACAAGGACCTATACATATTTCTAATCTGCTTGATACTCTTATCAATGCTTGACTTACTATATGGCTTTCTAAACTGTAGCTCAGGAGAGTTCTTTGGTGGGAATATGAACTTATTTTTAATTTTTTTTTTCATTTTTGTGGCACTGGAGATCAAACCAAGGGCATCGTTCATGCCAGGGAAGCACTTTGACACTGAGCTACACCCCCAATCTTCAGGACTCTTACTTAATTTTTACATGTGCTTATTGCTTCCTAAGATTGCCTTTATTAAGATTAGTGTTTAATGCCTTATTCTTTCATGTACTGTTTCCATAAGCCTATCTCTAACCTCTGTCTTCCAGATGAAGAGATCAGATAGTTTCAATATCGAAAAAAATAGGAAAATATGCTCAAAACTCAGGGACTGATTAAATAAATTACAGTGCATCCAAATGGTGGAAAACTGTACCTTCAAGTAATTTCAAGTTGTACATTAGTTTTGGCTTTGGATACATATATTACTTTCACACTCTCTTGAAACCTCCCCCCCCATGCTAAAATATAAGTATAGGCATTAAACAAAGAAACAAGAAATGTCATACAAATGAAAAGAATAGGGTGGTGGGGGCAGGGCAGGCACTGGGAACATCACTAAGGAATGAGATGTTTCCATCTAGCTTCAGAACCACGCAAAAGAGATCATGCTGATGGATTAAAGAGGTAAAGAAAGCAGCAGCCTAGGCTAATAGCCCTGTAGTGCTTCCTGTGGTCCCTACAAATGAAGGCATAGTAGCAAGCATCTTTTCTTAGACACTCATCATGATCACAGGCTATACTTTTTATTTCATTGGACTTTTCAGTTTATATAGACTATTGTAGCTCTCATTTTACACATCAGAAAACTGAGGCTCTTTTAAGAACTAATTAACTTCTCTAAGGTTACCCAGATAATAAGTGATAGATCCAAGACAAGACTGCTATCCATCAAACTCCGTGGTCATTCAATACAATGTTGCTGAATGAATGATTGCTAACAATTAAATATATTAGAATAAATATTATTTATATCATATTAATGAATTCATTTATCCTCTAATTTATTCTACATATAATTTTTTAGTATCTCTGTCAAGATTCAGGCTGTATGATCTAGATATATATTAGCAAATAAAACATACTTGGATATAGACAAAGAACAAATAAACAAATTGCTAAAATTTGGTAAAAATTATAAAATCATTATAAATCAACCTGAAAAGAGGATAATGTTACAAGAATAATGGGACGGGGCTATGGTGGGAGCAAAGGGATATTCCAAATGAGAGCAGTTCACTGAAGGGCAAACTGAGCCTTAAGCTGAGCCATCAAAGCAAATAGTAGAGGAAAGAAGATTCCAGAAGCATGATCAGGCTTGATGTTCAAGGAACTGACAAACAAGACGAGCCAGTGTGGCTAAAACATAATTTGATAGAACACAGTACTAGATAAAATTGGAGGGAGAGACAAGAAAAAGGAGGGAGAGGAATTTATAGGTCACAGCAGGAAACTGGATATTCTGGGTTCATTGGGAAGCCACTGGTGCCTTGAGCAAGGCAGTGACAAGATGTATGTCAATACAATTGTTACTAGGCAGAGTGCAGTGAGTTTAGAGGGCATTGTGGGTAGATCAGAAGACATAATGGTGGCCTGGATTGGGATGGTGCCTGCAGAGTTTGAGAAAAGTAGATATGGTTGAGAGGGATCCTGGCAATAGAATGAGAGGAGGCTGATGGACACATGGGACAAGATAGTTGGGGGAGAGAAAGAAAAGGATGAAAGAAGGATCCTGTGCTTCTAGGCTGAATAACTGGCAGAGCCATTTAGCAGATAGGGAAGTCTGAATGGATTGCATGGAGAAGTTTGGGTGGAAGCAGAAGTCAAGGATTCTTTTTCAGACATGCTAAGTTTGAGGTGTTCATGAAATACCAGAGAAGAGATGTCATTGGGCCTTTAGATCTGCAAGTCTCAAATCCAAGGAAAAGCTTTGGCCAGTATATATGTATTAAGAAATCACTCATCATTAAAACATTGTCATACAAAAATAATATATTTCTAAGACAATTATATTTATTACAGCATCTCTGATGCTTAGGTTTTAAAAAATGTATACAGCCTTTTCTCTACAATCTAAGCTCTCGACCAATACCTACTGCATCAAAAATATTTTATGGCCACAAGAAATAAATTAAATAAATAAAAATTAATTTTAGAGATAAGTGTGCTTATAAAAACAAATTGTGTGTGTGTGTGTGTGTGTGTGTGTGTGTGTGTGTGTGTGTGTTACTGAGGATTGACTCCAAGGGTGTTCTACCTCCGAGCTACACCCCCAGCCCCCTGGTTTTGTTGTTGTTGTTTTGAAACAGGGTCTCACAAGGTTGCTGAGTCTCACTACATTGCTGCTGCTGCCCTCCAACCTGTGATCCACGTATAAAGCCCCTATTCTTGGCCTTCAACAGATATATCCCCATTGACTTGAGGATAGAAATTAGGGTAGTTTGACTTTTGAAAGACCTGTGGAATTTGTTCCCTATAAAAAGAAGCAGAGAAAACAACTCAAGAGTTCTCTTATACTGGATCATGCCATTTAAGGATAAACTAAGATGGGATATTTCCATCTATCTTATAAATATCAATCAAATTGAAAAGTACTGAAATAAATGCATATCCTTGCAATTTCCAGCACATAAACTAGTACCAGACTTGAAACCCCAAGTGCAGTTCTTGTCAAGTGCCTACCTGGTCTACTGACTGGTGGTCAAGACCCTGAGTCTTCTTACATTTCTCACAAGAAAGGGAGTTGGGTGGCAGTGTGTATAAGGGTATACCCACTTCTAGGAAAGGGCTGTGTGTGAGCTGCCTGTGGTCCCCAGGGGGGTGGTTCTATGGGAATCCAGGAAAATAACGAAGCTCTTTTCTTCAACTTCTCCATATGCCCATGCCCATACTGGGGAATGAATAGACTTCATAGAACTGAGTCGATAGAACTAGCAGTCGATAAAGGCAAAAGTAGGTGTGGAGGGGCCCTGTCACAGCTTCCAAGTCCAATGTGGTAGCCTTTGAAACTACCACCTAGTTAGTGCTCGCTGTTTCCCAGACCCAAGGTTGGGTGCTTTACATTTATTATCTAATTGGATTTTCATAACAATCTTAGATACGTTTTTGAATTTACTAATTCATTGTATCCCTGTATCACAAAAGAGGAGCATGGAGCTCAGAAAAGTTAAGAAATGTGAACATGAGCACATGGCGAAAGTCACTTGCTCAGTCGCAGAGATATCAAGGATCAGAGCTATGCTTTGCACCCAGAAAGCCCTGATTCAGAATCCTGGCTTTTTGCCACTGGGCCATACTGCTTTCTTAAAAAAGGAATGGAGCAAAAGAAGAAGAAAATTATTTCAGCCTGACACTGAGCTCAGGGGTCCTGAAGTGGAATGTGCCCAGAACAGCTTCAGTCCTCATCTCTGCAGAGCTCTATTTGCCTTTGTTTCTCAGAAGTCATATGGCAAAGTGTTTAAGACTGTAGGTTCTGGAACCAGGGGTTCTATGTTCATATCCTGGCTCTGCCATTTATCCACTGTATCCCCTTGGGTAGTTAATTTAATGAACCTGTACTTCACTATCTTAATATATAAAATGGGCATGACAATAGTACCTACTGAATAAAGTTGTGAGGATTAAAAAATTTCTTCTTACAAATCCCTTAGAACAGTACCAGGCATGCAGTGAGTGCTCTATACATGTTAACTTTCCTTCCGTGCTACAGTACTTACCCTAGTGACCTCTAATGAAGCCCTTGCCACTGGCTAATTTCAGACCTGGATTTTCTAGAACATTGGTAAGATAGCTATATTTTAGACGAGTGAAAGCAAGTGGAGGAAAAAAGTTTTTTAAAAAATACTTTTATTAGTGCATTGCCCTTATACATCATAGTGAGGTTTAATGTGGTGAAAACGTACATGCCCACCACTGTTGGTGTATTTCCTTCCACATCCTGCCCCACTCCTCTCTCCTCCCTCCTCATACATGTTAGTGAAGTTGATAGTAATACTTTCATACATTGGCATAGTATCATTTGAATTATTTGTTTCTTTAATCCTCCTTTTTCCCCTCCTCAACTCCCTTCTCCAACCCATCACTATTCTACTGGTCTCCCTCCACATTTTTCAAAGTTCCTTGTTTCCTATTTTCTCTCTCGCTTCCACATATGAAAGAAAACATACAATCTTTGACTTTCTAAGACTGGCTGATCTCACTTAGCAAAATATTCTCTATTTCTATCTATTTCCCTATAAATGACATAATTTTGTTCTTCCTTATGGAAGAATAGAATTCCATTGTGTGTATCTACCTCATTTTTGTTAACAATTCGTTGATAGACACCTGGATTGGTTCCATAATTTGGCTATTGTGAATTGTGCTGCTATAAACATGGGTATACATGTATCACTATAGTATATGTTTTAATTTTAGAGAATCTTTAACAATTGGGGATAAGCTCATTCAAAATGAACAGAAAAGAGAGGAAAGAATCAACCAATCATCTCTTAAGTATTATTACATAGCAAGCACCTTTAAATATTTATTTTATTTATTCCTCATTATAATCACTTTCCCATTTCCTAAAGATAATAAGAGACAGGCTAATGGGAGTTTAAGGATTCATTAAGTCACACATCATATGTCTCCTAGTAGATAATCAACTAGTGTCCTCAACAGTGTCAGAATACATACCAGAAATTAATTTTAAGCCAGGCATGGTGGCACATACTTGTAATTCCTGTACTTGGGAGGCAGAGACAGGAGGATCGCAGGTTCGAGGACAGCCTCAGCAAGCAGTGAGATTCTGTTTCAAAATAAAAATAAAATAGGGCTGGGGGTGTAGCTCGGAGGCAGAATGCCCCTGGGTTCAATTCCCCAGTACCAAAAAAAAAGAAAAGAAATTAATTTTATACTGTTTGAATTCTAACTAGTTATAACAGAAGAAACATGGGACTTCTTTTTCTTCTTTAACAAACATGAACTCTGAGCCAGACACTGTTATATGTGCTATATATACATTTGCTTCATTCAGTCCTTAGGGAAACCTAAGAAGCACTATCATTACCCCCATTTAATAAATGGGGAAACAGACAGAGCGGAAGTCACTTGCTCAGCGTCACAGAGATAGCAAGGAACAAAGCTATGACTGCACCCAGAAAGTCTTGCTCCAGAATGCCAGCATTTGGACACTGGGTCTCACTGCTCTGTTGTGAAAAGGATGGATCAATACAAGAAAATGAGCTCAGGGCCCTGAAGTGAAATGTACCCAGGACAGCTTCAGTCTTCATCTTTTGACCAGTCTGTTCTCTTCGTCATTCTAGATCAGAGTTCTTCCGGATTTCTTATGCCATATGTACTCATCACTACCTCTTCTTTTTAAATTAACTTGCCATATGTCACCTATCCCCTCGTAGGAAGTCCTGAAATCACGGCACCATCAGTACATCCCGATTTCTCCGGTTTTAGTCAGACAATGTCTCTGATGTCTTCCTCTTGCTCACCCTGACAGGAATGAAGATTTCACTGTGCTCTCTGTGGAAAGTTCTCTGGTTCAAGGCACAAGGAGGGCCAGAGCCTGGCATGCCAGAGAATTCCTCAGACTAGCCCCGTAGTGTTTTCCATCTGTGGTTTCAAGTCCTTCATTAACAAGACCTTGACTGTTTTGTCTCATCGCCTGTTAGAAAACTTCCATGATTCTTAGGTTGAAAAGGGAATCTACCCAATCTATGTGAACATCCCAAGCTACTCTATAGCCAGATTTCAAACTACATATCTATCAGCCAGATCAACTTAATAATGTAAACAGTTGCAGGAAACAGAGGTAGCCAAAAACACGTAGGAAACCATAATGAATATTCAAGTAACAGGAACATAATATCACATCATGATGAGGGAAAGGACCTAAACAGTCCCTTTTTCCAGAACTCCATGAACCGCCTGTCATAATGATGCATTTCCAAAGCTATGAAACAACTTACTACTTAACCTCACAGCTAACTAGCAACTGATCAACATGAAGGATTAAATTAATTAACATAGCTGGCCAGTCTGATTACAATGGACGCAAGAATTATTAGAATTAAAACTAAATGTGTTAGTTTTTTTCATTTGTTTTACATTTCTTTTAAATTTCTGATACAGTGACAACTTTTTAAAAATCAAGAACACTTAAAAGTAACCATATGTTTGATAATATATTAAATGTTATATCAAAAATTTTTTAAATTTTGACTTATTTGGCCCATTGCTTACTAGTTTAATAAGAAGCCAAACTTCATTTTGCTAAAAGTAATGACAGTTCAATTTCACAATTTTCCCTCCAGTGCTTGAACTCATCATCGTAACAATATTTTTTATATGGAGTCTCTCAGCCATAGCATCTAACATGCCAAATGGAGCCATATAGTCAGAAGACATTAAATGCATTAGATGTGAGATAAAAACAGATAAAGCCATTTAATTTAGCATGGATGGTGGAAAAGGCCATGGAGAATAAATATGGCTTCGGACATCTTTAACAGAAGAACTCAATCTGTGGCACTGCTTCTGGGTCAGGTGTCCTGATACCTCAAGGCAAGATGTGGTAGGCAACCCAACTTGGATGGATCATCCCTGCCTCACTCAGAAATCAGAGGTACCATATATCACTACTACTCTAATGAATTTGGACTCCTATTTTTTTTTTTTTGTGGTACTGGGGATTGAACCCAGGGGCGTTCTACCTCCGCGCTACGCCGCCGGCCCTATTTTTTTTATACTTTATTTTGAAACTGGGTCGCGGAGGGCCTCACTAAGTAGAGAGAGAGAGAGAGAGAGAGAGAGCGCTGAGGCTGGCTGCGAACCCGGATCCTCCAGTCTCCGCCTCCCAAAGTACTGGGATTACAAGCGTGCGCCACCATGCCCGGCAAGGACTCCTATTTTTTAAACTCTAAAAAGAGTGCCTCAATGACACTATCTATAAGTTGAGTCCATTTTCAACTATGTCTATGGCCCTGGGATAGTCACCAGTCTTGTCCATCAAATTTCCAGTTTCTACCTTCCAGGAACATACTAATATTAGGCATCCTGTCCCTTGTGTGTCTGGATGAGACCATGTGAGCCCAGTGAATTGTGAATGGAAGGGAGGTGTATGCTATGAACACTTAATTGCTGACTTAAGGCCTTTAGGTTTCTCCTTCACTCTTGTATGACAATGGCAGTAAGATGGTGACCACTTCACCAACCTGGGGTCCTGTGAACTCATGATGGACATGTAGTATGAGAAAGAAATGTACTGTGTTATTTTAAAACACGGATTTGGGGGAATTATTTGTTACTGCAGCACAACCTAGCCTGTTGAGACTGATCTATGCCTCAGTATAGCAACTTATTTGCCTGGACCAGAGTAGGAACTCATTAACCTAGTTCTGCAGCCATCCTTTAAAAAGCAGTCAGTCCAAATGTTCCAAATACTTTGAAACGGTGTGTAGCCAATTTTGACCATGGAATGATGATAATAGCCATTATTTATTGAGTACTTACATGTTTTAGGCACTTGGCAGAATGTTTTCCCATATATTAGCATGTTTGATTGACTAAATAACTTTAAAAGGTAGGATTATTATGATACCATTCCATCAGTGAGGAAAGTAAGGTTAAGTAACCCCATCAAAATTACACAGCTTGTCAACTAAGGAATTTCATTAGAAACTTAAGCTGGCTAAAAACAAAGTGCATGCTCGTTAACACTAGGATGTACTTCCTTTCTGCATAATGTGGAATAAAATCTGTTCTCATATCAGTGGCTGAATAAATACTATTCTTTGGCAGATGGTGTTAGAAAGCAGTACTGTATTATAAATACTTATATATTTCATGATTGCTAATCCATTAAGGCATTTATTTTTCACTTGAGAAAGAAACAGGGCAACTTGCATTTGATTTATCTATCTTTTTCCAACCCATTGAAATGTCATAGTAGATTATCCATTTCCTACTGGAAAAATATATGGCCCATAAGGAAATGCTATTCATATTCATTAGTAAACATGCTCTCTCCCCCTCAAAGCATGCTTCCCAAGCCTTCTGCTGAGGTCCCTGAACAATGTCTGCCTGGAAGAAGCTCTCTCCTGAATGTATCTCTCCAAAACTGTGCTTATTTCTCATTATTTTTGGCACCTCTTACAACTCTAGGAATGGTGAAGAAACACCTTGTGGACAGTGTGCTCTTTGCCAAAATAATCAATTCTTTTGTTTCTTTGCCTTCTAAAATTAAAATTTTCAATATGAGCTCTTTGGGCACATTCCCAAGATTTTATTTGGTTAGACTTCACCATGGAAAACAAAATTGGTTCAGCTAATGTCTGTAGCCAGAACATTTTAAGCTTCATAGACCTTCAAAGTAGTGACCTTCTCCTCACCTCCTCTGTCTCTGTGCTCCATTAAGGAAAATACCGGAAGAAGTTTCCAGTCAGAGAAGCCAGATTGCATTTCGATTCAGTTTTGGGGGAAGAACTGAGAAGAGCTGAAGCAGGTGGTTATTTGTGGCTCTTACCTCAAATGGGCTTTGAGAAGTTCTGTAAATCTTCAAAGATCTTTTGCAATTTAATGCAAACTTTTTAGACATATTAGTTACTTATTAAAGGGATCAGCCTTATATCTACCATCTTCCTTTCTTCCTTACGAGGCTGGCTATAAGATCACACAAATCACTATCACATCCCAGGAAAACAGAAGATCAAGAAGGTTAGGCCCTAAACATGCTCCTGAGAGGCTGGGAATGTGTTTATTATTTACCAGAAGAATTGATCTTAGCATTTCCCTTCTACTTTGCCTGTGCAGCCCAGGTGAAAGGTTTCAGGAGGTCTGTTCTCACTGTGCTTCTACCTCAGTTCTGGCATGGCCATCATTGGAGTAACAGCACTGTTTTACATTTGATAGCTTGCTAGTCCCCCCAGCCCTACCTCTGAAATGTCTCTCATGCCTACCCACACTTCTGATCTTTTCTGCTACTTCCTTGGTCCAAAGTACTCTGCAATAAGAGCACAACTTATTCAATCCCCCCCAACCAATCCCTCCACTGGACTGAACTGACTCTTTCCTGGTCTTGGTGCTGTGCCGGTGCATGTGCCAATGCAGAGAGCATAGCAACTTGGCAGTCCTCAAGTCTACATTATTCTCAAAGATTTTTCATGCTAACTTGATGTTGAACCTTTTCTTTTCCTCACAGTCCAAAGGAATATCTCTCTTCTTTGACTCCCTATAACCATTGATCTGCTTCTCCTCCAAGTTGCATCTGGTTTTGTGTGAGTGTTTTTTGGGGGGGTGGTACGGGGACTGAACCCAAGGGTGTTCTCTCTCCAAGTTATACCCCCAGCCTTTTTTATTTTTTGTTTTCTCTCACTAAATTGCTGAGGATCTCACTAAATTGCTGAGGATCTCACTAAATTGCTGAGGCTGGCCTCAAACAAACCTGTAATCCTCCTAGCTCAGCCTCTTCCTAAGTACTTGGATTACAGGCATGTACCACCCTGCCTGGACTGGCTTTCTAATTGTATTGCATCTTGTGATCTTTCTTAAAACCAAAATTAATGTTTTGTTCATTTTGTATCCTTCATAGTACCTACCACATGGTGAGTGTTCAATAAATAACTGCTGAAAAGATTAAACCAAAACAAAACAAACACCCACTAGATTAGGAAACAAGAGCACTAAAAACATGCGAAATAAAGAGTTAATGGGAAGCCAGGGCTTGTGGATTGGTATATTTTGCATTGTTTTCTACATCTTGACTTTTCTTTTTCTAATGTGCCATATCCAATCCATGAGCAAATTCTATCGAATCTCTCTTTAAAATACATACAGAAAGCCAGGCATGGTGGCGCACACTTGTAATCCCAGTACTTGGGAGGCTGAGACCGAAGGATCCGGGTTCGCAGCCAGCCTCAGCTACTTAGTGAGGCCATCCACAACTTAGTGAGACCCTGTTTCAAAATAAAGAATAAAAAAATATGGCTGGGGGTATAGCTCAGAAGTAGAATGCCCCTGGGTTCAATCCCTAGTACTGCAAAAAAAAAAAAAAATACATACAGAAGCCAGGCATGGTGGTTCACACCTGTAATCCAAGTACTTTGGAGACTGAGACTGGAGGAGCACAGGTTCAAGGATAGCCTTAGCAATGTAGTGAGATTCTCAGAAACCTAGCAAAATCCTGTTTCAAAACAAAGCAAAACAGGGGGTTGGGGATGTAGCTTGTGGAAGTGTAGCTTAGAGATAGAATGCCCCTGAGTTCAATCCCCAGTAAAACACACACACACACACACACACACACACACACACACACACACTCCAACTACATTTTATACTCAGCCTGGTCATAGACACCATGGCCTGGATATCTGGGAATGCTTCCTCCTCGGTCTCCCTGCCTGCATGCTTCCCTAGAGCATATTCTCAACAAAGCACTTGGAGTCATCCTTTCAAAAGGCATGCCAGATCAAATACATTTCTCTGCTCAAAATTCTGTGAAGCCAGTCCTGGGGGTGAAGGCCTGTAATCTCAGTACTTGGGAGGCTGAGACAGGCAGGTTCAAGGACAGCCTCAGCAACTCAATGAGACTCTCAGCAATTTAGTGAGACCCTTTTTCAAAATAAAGAAAAAAGGGCTGGGGGTGTAGCTCAGAGGTAGAATGCCCCTGGCTTCAATCCCCAGTACTGAAACAAACAAATAAATAAAACATACAAAAAAACTTAGTGAAGCATCCCCTGTTTCACTCTTAACAATGTGCTACTGGGTTCTACATCACCCAAAACCCTTCCCACTCAGCCACCCCTGTGACCTCTCCGGCGGTCCCCCCTCTTCCTTACTTTGCTCCAGCCGCACTGGCCTTTTCGTTGTTCACAGGAAAGCTTCTCCTTCATGTCTTTGCTGCAGCTGTGGTCTATGTTTTGAACATTCCTCCTCCCGAAATATATTCAGATCGATCCCTTGAGTCCTTCAAGTTTTTGCCCAATGAGGCCTACCCAACTACCACAGTGAACATTTCAACCTGTAACCACCCTGCCACTTCCTATCCTCCTCAGCTACTCTCTCTCTCTCCTTCTTCCATAAATATATGTTTTATGATGGCAGGGATCTTTGCCTATTTTTCTCAACAAATATTTACTGACAGAGAATGAGTGAATGAATGAATGAATGGGCTTAACTAAGCTTTGAATTTAGTTCTCATGTCTCTAATACAATGAAATTCAATGTATTGACAACCTCAGATCTCAAGATTCTAATATAAATGAATCCTGTTAAACAGACTTGAAAGCAAGATGAGGCATTTTGTTGACTATGAACCAAAACAGCCACCTGTATACAAAGGTGTCAAATGAAATGCATTTGATCTCATTGCATCTGATTTATCCAACTGCACAACCTGCATTTATGCTACCCCTGAGAAAAGTGACATTCCCAAGGTCAAATATTCCAACAGTTGTGTAAAATTTTTGAATATAGAGATTCACTGTATAGGTTGGATAAAATCAAGTGTTCCAGAGAACTTTTAAGCTCTATAAGGTAGAAATCATATCTATTTTCTTTGTACTGTTTGTCCAAAAGCTGGAAAATTAGGATGCTAAATAAATATTTGTTAAATGAATGAAGGGAGTGGACCCCTATATTATAAAAAATAAATAAGGCAGTAAAAGACAATTTTACTTTTGTGTGTTTGTGGATGTGGTACTGGGGATTGAATCCAGGGGTACTGTACCTCTGAGCTACACCCGCAGCCCTATTTTACTTTTTATTTTGAAACAGGGTCTCACTAAGCTGCTGAGACTGGCCTTGAACCTGTGATACTTCTGCCTCAGCTTCTCAAATACTGGGAATACAGGTGTCCACCACCATGCCCAGTAGTAAAAGGTAACTTTATTAGTCACACCAAGAAAGTTTTATCACATGGATGTTGGTATGATACCAAATTTCACACCAATTTTTAGTGGCTAATTTTTTATTGTAACAATAATATGTAAGACTCTATGAACCATGCAAAATAGTACAGGAAAACACTGTCTGAACTTTTTTAAATGTTTATTATTTTTTCTTAGATGAACACAAATTCTTTTAGAGTTTTAATGAGTATTTATTTTTCTACTTGGAGAACATAACTCTTGGATTTTATTTATATGAGACTCTAATTTTTACAATTGCACATTAATTTTATTTTGTTTCTCATGTTTCTCTTTGCTAGTGGCTGTTGTGAATTTCATATAATCATAATAATAATACATGTCTGTTGTGGTATACAAACATTTTCCCATTTATTGTTTTTTCCCTTTATCCATAGTCTCCATATTAGCTATTTAGATTGATGCTTACAGAATGCCCTGCCAATTCTCTTGCACATTAATTCTGTGGTTATTCTTTCTTAATATCTTTTGAATTACTTAAAAACATTTAACACACAAGGTGAAAAGAAGTAATTACTATTGAAAATCTGAAATGTTGCTTTTATTTTCACAGTTTCATTGTAAATTTGAATCTGGTCATGTTTTTATGTCCTAATTAAATGCACGAGTTAATATTTTCTCTCCCCAAGGAGCTCTTTGCGAGGTTTCCAAGAACATAAACTCAGTTCTCTTCCTCTCAGGGCAGAGTTGGCCATTGTCTATGAAGTTTGTTAGGGTATTCTTAATCCTTGCTGAGTGGGAAGACATTCTTTCCACATTGAAACTTCATTAATTTTGCTTAACTGAGTAACAATCCAACTTAAGTAAATGAAAAATATGAAACATATCATTTCTTATAAGTAAACAAAAGTAGGCCAGAGATACTTTGTAAATCCATAACAAAACTTGCTTTAAGAATATACACAGTGGATTATAACTAGTGGGACAATTCTTTGCCTACAGAGGGTATTTGTTCTGGGGTTGAGTGTTTTTCTTTTCAGGAGTATTTGAAACAGTTCCTGTGGTATCATAAGTAAAATAATAATTATTTCAGGGATTTTTAAAAACAAGACAACACAAAAATAAACCTCATTTTAGCTGTCCCCATCTATACATGATCATATATTCCAAAATAATGAGTACCAAATTTAGAATGTTACTCTTCTTAGTCTCTAAGTCCAAAAGTTCATAAAACCAAAAGACTTGGTTCCAGATAATGATGTGTAGGTCATTGTAAGAAAGTTCTTGATGAGCAGTGAGAATAATTTGTCGTCTGTATCAACAAATATTGTCTATGCCCACAATTTTTATTTTATTTATTAATAAAAATAAGCTAAAATATTCTAATTAGATTTCCATGGGATACTTTGAGTGACATGGAAGAAAAAGTCTAAGTATTATAACAATAGCGAGTTATAAATATGAATCCTCCTCAGATTATGCTTTCTCCAAAAATTTTTGCACCATAAAATTACATAAAGACCTATAGAACAGTTTATGTGAGGAAAGTGATGCCTTTTGTATGCTGTTAAAGAATTTGGTAGTTGGTATCAAAAAGAGCTCATGAAATAATAGCAAAATAAAAAAGCTCTTATGAGATTTAAAAATCATCCGAATACACAATATGTAGTTTAACCATGGTTTTGTTTTCTATGAAATGAAACATCCAAGACACACCCAGGTGGCATTTCTGCAGTGAGTCTGGTGGCCAGTCTTCTGTGACAGTGAGTATGTAGTCAATCCCACAGAGTAAGGTATGGAGAATGTTCTGGACATACTCTTGGGCATCCCCAAAACCTCTTTAAAAAGAAGAGGTTGACCTGTCTTCTCCATGCTTTATTGGTGAAATCCAGCTTACCAGACGATATAGATGCCTCAGGGCCTTAGGTGTTTGCCAAAATGGGAATAAGAGCTCACTGCCATAATATTTCAGTTTGACAAGTCAAAAATGTACATTGCCAAGCCCAGCCTTACATCCACTAAATCGGGATCTTTGGGAATCGGATTTGTCTGAATTTGAATAAGCATCTCAGGAGTTTTCTATTACTAAACTGTAAAAACCACACTACTTGCTTGCTGTGTGGAAATGAGCAAGTCATTTACTCTCTCACAGCCTGAGAGTCCTCATTTGTAGCACCAGGGTGATGAGAGGACTGAGTTCATTGATTGAGAGTCCTCATTTGTAGCACCAGTGTGATGAGAGGACTGAATTCATTGGTTGGTTCTGAGGATTACAGGATGCCATGTACTTAACAGAGGGCCTCGCACACATGAAGCACTTGTAAACTGTTGGTTCTTCTCATTCATCTTATTGTAATGAACACTGGGCCTGGGAAGGTACTATGAGAGTTGAGATTCAACCTCAGAATGGCCAGCAGAGACTCACACTCATGCTTAGGATCTACCCTGAAAGCTGACAGAGGGTCTCTTTTTAAAGGGAGACTGTTTATTTTAGCATTTGCAAATAAAAAAATGAAATCTGACCAAAGCATTACATAGAAAGCAATGCCTATCACTTTGAACCTCATTAAGATGTATAATTACAATGCACCAATAATAGTATTTTTTTAATAAAGCAATATCTTGGACTTTTGGTTCTAGCCAAAATGAATTAGCCCCATTCTTCCCAGGTCCTTCCTTTTGCAATTTATAAAAAAAAAAAAACACTGGGCACAGGGAAAATGAGCATGCAAAAACTCTGAGAGGTGGAAGGAAGAAGGTGCACTGCTGAGGAATCTTGGGACTTGAAACTAACATTGTGGAGGGGCTTCTGGGGTTGTTGTTGACTCTCTGCACTAGAAGCCTCTAACTCAGAACCTTCTGCATGCATAGACAAGGTAAATGCCAGGAGAAAGCCACTGTGCTTCACCCCTGCTCACCTCTCCCTCACCTCCTTACTGTCAGCAAACCCCATCAGGAAGCTAAGCTCTCTTTTTTACCCTATAAAGAAAAGAAAGAAAGAAAGAAAGAAAGAAAGAAAGCTAGCTATGAATCAGCCCTATGATTCTGACTTGCTGGTGTTGGTGGAGCAGCAGGAAACTGAGGTCACATCCCTGCTTGGAGACAAAGAGTTGGTTCAAGTTGGTGTCCCACTTCCCAGCGAAAGATGTTAGCAAAGTCGAGAGGAAGCTACGTTTTACTCTATCCATCTGTAATGAGTGTGAGTCATATCCCACTTGTGCTACTGGGGTTGGGGAGTCTAGTGGGAAGCTGGTCAGACCCACCCACCTGGCCTTTGTGGTACACACCTCAACAGGGGGATTGCCTGCTTTAAAAAAGATTGAGCCGGGCGTGGTGGCGCATGCTTGTAATCCCAGTACTTGGGAGGCGGAGTCCAGAGGATCCGGGTTCACAGCCAGCCTCAGCTACGTAGTGAGGCCCTCCGCAACTTCAGACCCGGTTTCAAAGTAAAGGATAAAAAATAGGGCCAGGGGTATGCCCCTGGGTTCAATCCCTGGTACCGCAAAAAAAAAAAAAAAAAAAAAAAAAAAAAAAAAAAAAAAAAAAAAAAAAAAAAAAAAAAAAAAAAAAAAGAAGATTGAATGGTCTAATGTTATAAGAATAAATGTAACAGATCATCTCATAACAGTCTCATAACATAGTATCCAAAATTCCTGGATAAAATTAAAATCACTCATCATAACAATAACCAGGAAAATCACAACTTGAATGAGACAAGACAGTCAACAGATGTCAATGCCAAGACAAATCAAAATGTTGGAATTATCTGACAAGGATTTTAAAGCAGCCACCATAAAAATGCTGCATAATTCAGTAATTATAAATTCTCTCAAAACAAATGAGAAAATAGAAAGTCTGAAGCAAAAATATAGAAATTATTAAAAGAAGCAACCTGAAACTATATAACTGAAAAATATAATAACAAAAATAAATAATTTATCAATGGGCTATTTAGCAGAGTGGAGATGACAAAGGATAAAAGCCAGAAAGCCTGAGGAAAAAAATCAATTTTCCCAAAATGGACTGAAAAAAGGTTAAAAGAGACTCGTGGATCCCTACGATAAAAACAAACAGCTAATGTTTGTATCACTGGAATATCAAAAGGAGAAGAGAGAGTGGGACTGAAAAACTTTGAATATATAATGGCTGAAAATTTCCCAAGTTCAGTGAAAAACATAAACATACAATTGCAAGGATTTGAGCAAACTCCCAATAAGATAAACTCAAAGAAATCCATTCCAAGATACATTATAATTAAATAATGAAAGAATCTTGAAAGCAGTCAGAAAATTTTAAAAAATCCTGTTCTCCAGGGGTAAAACAATTTCAGTGGCAGGGGACTTCTTGTCAGAAACTATGGAGGACAGAAGAAAGCGGTACGTTTTTAAAGTCCCGAAAGAAAAGAACTATAAACTGTGAATTCTATATTTGACAAAAATACCCTTTAGGAATGAAGAGGAAACCTACACATTTTCAGATGAAGAAGAACCAAGATAGTTTGTTGATAGAAAATGGGTAAAAATAAGGATAAATATAACAGACCATTCTTGTCATAAGATTTTGTGTGTGTGTGTGGTACTGGGGATGGAACCCAGGGATATTCTACCTCTGAGCTACACCCCCAGCCCTATTTTACTTTTTTATTTTGAAACAGGGTCTCACTAAGTTGCGGCAGGCCTCCCAAGTTGCTAAGGCTGGCCGTAAACCTGCAATCCTCCTGTCTCAGTTTCCCGAGTACTGGGATTACAAGCGTATGCCACCATGCCCGGCTTGTCATAAGCTTTTAAAATCATATTTGATGACTGAATTAAAAATTATATGACCACATGACATGGTATTTGATATATAAAGAGGAAATATGTAAGACAATTTAATTATAAATAGGAAGGGGAAAAGGACTTGAAGGGAGTTAAGTTCTCTTTACCTCACTTGATAGTAAAAGGTTAATACCAATACACTGTGATGTTATGAATGTATGACATAACAACTACAGCAACAACGAAAATTATCTATACAAAGATACATCAAAAATCACACACACACACACACACACACATATACATAAAGAAATTCTAAAAACGCTTAAGAAACAGGAAAGCAAGGAAAGAAAAACAGAGAAATCAACAAAACATAAGTAACAAAATGGACTAATGGACTCTCTCTTTTTTTTTTTTTTGCGGTACCGGGGATTGAACCCAGGGCCATTCTACCTCCGCGCTACATCCCAGCCCTATTTTTTTATACTTTATATTGAAATCAGGTCTCACGAAGTTGTGGAGGGCCTCACTAAGTAGAGAGAGAGAGACAGGGAGAGACACAGAGAGAGAGAGAGAGAGAGAGAGAGCTGAGGCTGGCCGCGAACCCAGATCCTCCGGTCTCTGCCTCCCAAAGTACTGGGATTACAAGCATGCGCCACCATGCCCGGCTATGGGCTCTTGATCATAACATTTCTCCAACCACTTAAACATAAGTGATTTAAATGCACCATTTAAAATACAGAAATTGGCTCAAAGGATAAAAATAATATGATGTCCTTTAGAAACTCATTTTAAATTTAATAACAGAGGTGAATTAAAAGTAAAAGTTCAGAAAAAGTTACACTATGCAAACAGTGATTTTTGTGAAGCAGGTGTCTATATTAATATCAGATAAAATATACTTCAGAGATAGGACAACTTCTAGAAACAAAGGAGACATTACATAATGATGAAAGAATAAATCCAGCAGAAATAATATAATAATCCTAAATGTGTACACACACAACAGAGTTCCCAATTACATAAAGCAAAAACTGAGAGCACCAAAAGGAGAAATGGATTAGAAAGCTCTTGGTCCCAATGAAAACTGGACCACACAAACCCCAGCCATGTGAACACACAGAAAACCTTACCCCAGCCCCACTCCCTAACCACCATTAAAATCTATATTGGTTTGCTAGAGTTGCCATAACATAGTACCACAGAATAGGTGGCTTAAACAATAGAAATTTATTTTCTGATAGTTTTGGAGCCTAGAATTCCAAAGGCAGCGTTGACTTCTTCTGAGACCTCCTCCTTAACTTGTAGATAGCCATTTTCTCCCTATTTCACCTTTGGTCTTCCTTCTGTATCTGTCTGTATCCTAATATCTTCTTCTTATAAGGACACCAGTTATATTGTATTAGAGGCCACCCTGATGACTCCACTTTAACTTAATTATATCTTCAGAGACTGTATCTCCAAATATAGTTAAATTTTGAGGTGCTAGAGGTGGCATCAACAAATTCTGAGGGAGTACAGCTGAGACCAAAACAAAACCACAAGCCAGTGTCCTTTCCTTGCTCTCTTGAGTCATTCTGTGACCTGCTTGGGAGCTGCCATGCTCTCCTTGGAAAGTTTCATTACATGAATAATAATTGTGTAAAAAAGAAGTACACATCATGATCAACTGGAACTTATCTCCATTACGCAAAGCGAATGCAATGTTTAAAACCATTTAATGCAATCTACTATATCGATAAGCTACAGAAGAAAAATCTTACAATCGTATCAATTGATGCAGAAAAAGTATTAGACAAAATCCAATACCTACTTGTGGAGGGGGAAAATCCCTCCACAAAGTAGGAATAGAGGATACTTCCTCAATTTAAAAATCTAAAAAGTATTTACAAAATCCATCCTACTTTATGATAAAGACAAAATACTTTCCTCTAAGATTAGGAGCAAGACAAGGGTAACCCTCTTCAATACTCTTATTCAACAAAGTACTATAAGTTCTAGCCAGTGTGATAAGTCAAGAAAATAAATAAAAGGCATAAGGTTGGAAGGGAAGAAATAAATTGTCCATATTTGCAGATGGCATAACTGTCTATGTAGAAAATTCTAATTAATCTACAAACAGCAACAAAATACCCAGAAACAAACTCCTAGATAATAAGTGAGTTTAGCAAGGGAGGTCTCAAGATATAAGATAAACATACAAAAAGTAATCACATTTCTAGGTCCTAACAATGAAAATGGGGCAACTAGTTAAAACACAATACTATTTCCAATTACCCCAAGGAACATAAAATAAATATAAACAAAGCTTTTACCAGGTAAGTATGTTAAAAATTACAAAGTGCTGATGAAACACATCATTGAATACTCAACTAGAAAGAGACATGCTGTTTTATAAATTGAACAAAATTAACACATTAAAGATGTTAATTTTCCTCAAATTGATGTTTATATTCAATGCAATTTCTACCAAAATTCCTGACAGTTTTTTTGATAGACAGACAAGCTTTATCTCAATTTTATTTGGAAATAAAAGGGATCCAGAATAGTCTTAAAAAAGAATAAAGTGGGAAGAACCAGCTCCCCACTAGCCCACTTTATTTTTATTTATTTATTTTTTGGTGCCAGGGTTTGATCCCAGGGGTATTCTAACTATGAGATACACCTCTCAGCCCTATTTTTAATTTGTTATTTTGAAACAATATCCTGCTAAGCTGAGGCGGCTGGCCTCAAACTTGCAATCCTCCTGTCTCAAGTACTAGGATTACAGATGTTTGCCACCATGCCCAGCTTAACCTACTTTAAATATTACTATATATCAACATTAATCAAGAGACTGTGATACCAGTCAAAAGATGAGAAGATAAATCAATGGAGTATAGAGAATCCAGAAATAGACCTCATTAATATGTTTAACTCCTATTTAGCAAAGGATCAAAAGCAATTAAATAGAGGAAAGATAGCCTTTTCAACCAATGGTGCTGGAGCAACTGACCACCACAGGCAATCGACCTCAACCTAAGTCTCACATCCTATTAAAAAAGCAACTCAAAAGGGATTATAGAATTAAATGTAAGATGTAAAACTATAAAACTCTTAGAATAAAAACATAGGAAAACATCTTGGGGTCTAGGTATCATATAACACACCAATTGCACTCCTGGACATTTATCTCACATAAATAAAAACTTATACTTACCAGAAACCTGTTCACAAATGTTCATAGTACATTTATTTGTAACAGCAAAAGCTGGAAACAACTCAAATATCTTTCACTAGGTGAATAGTTAAACAAATGTTTTATACTCGTACCATGGAATACTATTCAGCAATAAAATAAATGACAGAAATTCACCAAGTGCCAAGTGCATGTGTGTTTCCATCACTCCAAACCTCATTATGATGTGTAATTACAATATACCAATGAAAGTATATTAAAATAAATAAATAAATAAATGGATTTAAATATCAATAAAAGCAGCAACTTGGATGTACCCTGAGGAAATTATGCTGAGTGATAAAAGTCAACGTAACAAAATTACATATTATATGAATCCATTTGTATGATCAACAGATTATAGAGATGGAGAACAATTACTGGCTAATAGGTATTACAGAAGCAAGAAGGGAGGAAAGTGTCAGTGCCTCTTAAGATGCAGCATGAGAGACTCTTGTGATGAAACTCTTCCGTACATTGACCACGGTTGTACTCACAAGAATCTACATGTGAGATAAAATTGAATAGTACTAAAAATACAAGCACACAAATGAGTCACATACACACACACACACACACACACACACACACATCAGCTAGAACTGGGAAATCTGCATAAGGTCAGTGGATTACACCAATATCAATATT
>PVJS01007308.1:0-56602 GCA_004027185.1 Glis glis
AAAATATTTTACTGAACATCTGTAATGGGCAATGCACTCTTTGAAAATTTGGGATGCAGCACGGAACATGGACACAGTGGAAATTAATTTAGCGTGGATGAAGGCCTTTCTGAGAAAGTGACATTTCAAAGGAGAAAGTAATGAAGCCTTCTTTGCAAAGACTGTTGAGGGAGTGGGGACGAGGTAGACTGGTGAGAAGCAAGAGCCCATGCAAAGACCTTGAGGCAAGGGGTGCATGGCTCTCGGAAGAACTTAAAGGAAACTGATGTGCTTAAAGGAGATCTCTATTAGTTTTCTATTGCTGCTATAACAAATTGCCACAAACTTTGTAGCTTAAACACAAATGTATTATCTTACAGTTCTGCAAGTCTGAAGTCTAGTACAGGTTTCACCAGGCTAACATGGGATTTCCTAGGGCTACATTCCATTCTGGAAGCTCTAGTGGAGACTCTATTCTTGCTCATTTGAGTTGTTGGCAAAATTCAGTTTCTTTTTGAGATTCTTCTTTTTACTCCTATTGTCTGCTAAGGGCTATTCCTAGTTCTAGAGGCCACTTGAAGCTCTATAGCCTAACCCACATCCACAAATGTCCCTTTTCCATGTAAGGTAACATAGTCAAAAGTTCTGAGCATCAGCATATGGACATCTTTGGGAGCCATTATTCTGCCTGCCACAAGAAGAGAGGAGGAAAATAGGTTGGAATATTTTCATTTCCCTAATGGTTCCAGAAACGTTGCTCCTTTTTAATCAAGAGACCTTCAATGATTCACTATTACCTAAGGAATTAAATTCAAACACTGGTTTGTCCTGTAGACTTTCCATGCTCTAGGCAAAATTCCGATGTACATTCTTCATACACCTACTTTCCAGACACCTTGGACATTTTATTTCTTGAGTTCACACCTTTCTCCTTTCTCTCTGAAATATCCATCTCTTAATAGTTGGGGTTTTTTTGTCCATCCCTTGAGGATCATCTCCTTCATATCTACTTACACTCACCCCAGGCCACGTGTGCACACATACTCTTCCATCCCTGAACAACACTATGACAATGACATTCTGACTTGCATCACAGTTAGTGTGTTTTTCTTGTTCTTTCTGTCACATTATAAATTTCATAAGGGTGGAAAAACCATAGCTGGGATGGGAATATTGGCTGTTTCTGACTGGTTGGTGGGAGTGCCATACCCGTAGATACATATTTTTAATATCATCCGGGGCAGTGACTACTATTAATTTATCTTTTTTTTGTGGTACCAGGGATTGAACCCAGGAGCTCTACCTCTGTGCTACACCCCCGGCCCTATTTTTTATACTTTATTTTGAAACCGGGTCTCACGAAGAGAGAGAGAGAGCTGAGGCTGGCCGTGAACCCGGATCCTCCGGTCTCCGCCTCCCAAAGTACTGGGATTACAAGTGTGCACCACCACACCTGGCTTAATTTATCTTTTTATCCTCCACAGAGTATATAAATGTGTCCTTTCCCACCTCACACACAAAAAAATGAATGCATTATCCTTGATAAATTATATCTTGTTGGTTTCCATCTTGTCAAGAGCTTTTTAAGTTTTTTAAATTTTTTATTTATTGGTGTATTGTAATCATACATCTTGATGAGGTTCAGGGTGGTAGAAGCATACATGCACACATCACTCATTTAGCCCTCCCTCATTTCTCACCCCATTCCCTCCCCCTTCTCTCCTTCTCATGTTCAGAACAGTGATTGACTTTGATACGTTTGTGTAGTTACATGAAGTCCATTGGGGTGTTTCCCTTTTTCCCTCTCCCACCTCCCTCAGTTAGGTCAACTTCTTCACTTATCTAAGGTTTCTCCTTCTTTGTCTGGAGTCCCTCCTATGTCCCATTTTCTCTCTAGCTTCTGCATATTAGGGAGAACATCCGACTTTTCATTTTTTGTGACTGACTAATTTCACTTAGAAAAATGTTCTCCAATTCTATCCATTTCCCTGCAAATGACATAATTTTGTTCTTCTTTATGGCTGAGTAAAATTCCATTGTGTACATATCTCATAGTTTTGTAATCCATTCATCTGTTGATGGACATCTTGCCTGGTTCCATAGTTTGGCAATTGTGAATTGTTCAGCTATAAACAGATACGCATGCATTAGTCTGGTAGTTTGGTTTCCATTCTTTTGGGTAGATACCCAGGAGTGGTATTTACTGCGTCATGTAGTAGGTTCTTTCCCATTCTTCTGAGGATCCACCACACTGTTTTCCAAAGTGTTTGCACTAATTTGCAATGCCACCAACAATGTATTAGAGTTCCTACTTCTCCACATCCTCGCCAGCATTTACTGTTGTTTGTTTTTTTAATGATTGCCATTCTAATTGGGGCTAGGTGAAATCTCAGGGTAGTTTTGATTTGCATCTCTCTGATTGCTAATGATGTTGAACATTTTTTCATACATTTATTGATTATTCATATTTCTTCTTTTGTGAAGTGTCTATTTAGTTCACTTGCCCATTTTTGATTGGGTTATTTGTTTTTTTAGTGGTGAGTTTCTTGAGTTCTCTGTATATTCTAGATATTAGTCCTCTATCAGAGAAGTAGCTAGCAAAAATCTTCTTCCATTCTGTTGGCTCTCTGTTGAGGTTCTTGATAGTTTCCTTTGCTGCACAGAAGCTCTTCAATTTAATGCAATCCCACAAATTGATCCTCATTTTAATTTCCTGTGCCTTTAGGGTCTTCTTGAGGAAACTTTTACCCATGCCTATGTGTTGAAGTGTTTGAAGTTTTTGACCGTGATGTATAATACATTAATTATGACTTTCAGATTTGTCATCTTACACAATTTTAATTGGATTTCAAATGCTCAACTTTATTTCTATTTTCTGTGAGTATTAGACCATATGTTACACACTGAACATACTCCTTCTTTGCTCTTCTTTCTCCAAAATAGGAAAACATACATACACAATTTAAAAAGCAAACAAAACAACCAGATTAATTCTATTGCTTTAGACATATGTGTTTAATGTCATGTTAGATTTATATTTGGTACCAATTTCTCCAACAGTAGAATTAGCATATTTATTTCATTCTTCTCAGTTATTCCTCCAACTTGCTCAAATACCAAAACTTGACATATGTAAGCTTTGAAAAGATCATCTTGTCGACAGCTCTCTATTTTTTGTGCTGCCTTCCCTTGCATTTGTTGCTGTGTTTCTTCTTTCTTTTCTTTATTCTCATTTGGTTTGTATTTCTTTTTATATTTGGAAATTTGAGAATCATAGAAAAAATAAAGGAGACTATAACAAACACCCACAATCCAACCACACAGAATAAACTATTATAGGCATTTGAACTATTTGATTATTACTCTTTTCTTACTAGTTTTTAAAATTTGATATAATATATGAATTTTCTTTATTTTTTAGCCAAAGAAAGAAATCTGGTAAAATAAATTTTCCTTTTAATTTCATTTCTAACCCTATTTGGTTTAAATCTTTTGGGTTCTTTTTTGATAGATTGTGTATTACTACATTGAAAATTATGTATTTTTTACTATCAAATTTTACATACAAATGGTGTCATACATGTCATTCTGAAACTAGTTTTTTTAACCATGATTTTTTTTAGATCTATCTTTGTTGCTATACATACTAATTCATCCTTAAAGCAAAAACAATATTCTGTCCCATTTCATTTGTCCAAAAGCCTACTGGTAGAAATTTATTTTGCCCCCAATTTTTCTTATTCTCAGCACCACTGTAAAAGATTTTGGTCCATGTAACTGTGAGTACACAGCCAGTGCTCTGGAGAGAGGGCATGGTGAGCGAGTGGGCACAAGAGCGAGGGAGACAGGCTGCTGCACATCATGTGCTGGTTCTGCCATGTGACCTGGGCCAAGGTTTTCATCTCCCTGCACCTTGGTTTACCCATTCATAAAATGAGAATAGCAATACTTCCCACATCATAAGGTACTTATGGGGATCAGATGAACTCATATAGGAAAATAACTTATAATCTTGCCTTTCCCAAGTAAATACTCTAGGCTTGTAAGCTATTATTGTTGTTTATGTTGCTGGGCTGGGTTAAGGAAGAGACATCTCCAGGTTTCACCAATATAGTCAAGTTGCTCCTGAGAGGAGCTACAATAGTATATATGTAGTTCCACTTCCTTATAACCTTTCCAGTTTTTTATATTGTTAGGTGTTTTAATTTTGCTCATGTTTTGAAGAATAAAAATGAACAAAATTTCTTTATTATTCTAATTTGAATTTTTCTTGTCACTAGTGAAATTGATTTCCTTTTAAGTGTTTATTGGCCATTGCATTTCATCTTCTCTGACTTGTCTATGTTTTCTGTTTATTTTTCTATTGGGTTTTCTTTTGTTGTTGTTAATAGGAGTCCTTTATATATTCTAGATTCTAAATGAAAAGAATCAAAATCTTTATAAGCCATTCTATTCATGTACATGATGCACTTTGCTTGTTTCCTACAATTAAGCTATATAAAATATTTTCATGAAGATCTCTCTCTCTCTCTCTCTCTCTCTGTCTCTGTCTCTCTCTCTCTCTTTCTCTCTGTTTTTTGTTGGTTTGTTTTTGCTTTTGCTGAACTGGGAATTGAACCCAGAAGCACTCTACCACTGAGCTACATCCCAGTCCTTTTTGTTTATTTTGAGACAGAGTCTCACTAAGTTGACCAGGCTGGCCTGGAACATGTGATCCTCCTTCCTGAGGCCTCCGGTGTAGCTGGGATTATAGGTGTGCACCACTGGCCCAGCTTTATTTATTTATTTTTGGTCTTAATAAGAGCAATTTTTAAGATAGTCTCTAATTTTACTGCATTAAGTTTCCAGAAAGTATTTTGTATATTAATTTTTTTAAATGGATCAAGACTTCCATTTTAATAAATTTCCACATTGAAAAGTATGTGTATTTTCATTTAGAATTCAATACATATTTTACAAATTTTTACAAATGTTTTTATAAATGTTCCATAATGAAAAGTATGGTTTTGTCATTTTGTTTAGAGCTCTATATATGTATGTGTAACAGGAAGCTTGTGTTATTCATTCCTTCCATATGCTTAGTAGGTTTTGTCTACTTTATTTATGAATGTCTGAGTCACATGTTAATGTTTCCCATTATGCACATTTTGTCAGGTTTTTAAATAGGCTCTCCTTTGCTAACCTGCCAGAGTTTTTCATCATTGTGGAGTTAAGATTTTCTTAGAAATTCTTTGTTTCTTTGAATGTTTTCAAGTCTGCCAACCTAAAGTCTGATTCTACCTTGTAAGCTCTTCCTTCACTATTACAAACTTGATGGTAACTTGGCTATTCCTGCCCCCCATTCCAAGTTTCCATTAATTCCACTTAACCAGACCAGATGTGAATTTATTAACAAGTCAAGTAGATATTTAAAAGAAGGCTCTTTTTCTTTTAGAATTATGCTTTCCTTCAGAAATCTATAAACTACTTGGAAGAAGCATAGTATTTAGTATATGGATAAAGAAAAGAGAAAAGAGAAAGTAAATAAATAAATACTTTTCCTGGAATATAGGTACTTCCCAACTTAAATATAAGCTGTATTCTAAGATTTGAATTATAAATTGATCATCTGAAATTCAGAGGATGCTTTTTCTCCCAAGCCATACATAATTTATTTGCCCAATTGTTTTCTATTGATAATTATGAAGGCCCTTCTCCCTCTGTGTTACCACTTTTTCCTTGGCATATGTTTTTCTGGATATTTATTCTTTCATTTTGCATAAATTGTTCAGAGACTGGTAATGATAACTTCATTTTTAGGTTGCAGAGATCATAGCTAAGTATATTTATCCTCATTCAGTTCTCTCTGCCTTTGCTAAAAGGCCATTGTTTTTATATGACCTGAGTCTGAGACAGCACTTCTGCACAAAAAGCTGTCCATTTCTAATCCTTTTCTCTCTTTCAAGGGAGAAGCTAAGTCCTAAGGATGTAGATAATATAAGGAAGAACAGCAGTTACACTTAACTAGAATCTGGTAATAAAATACTGCCTGTGCTACCTACTCTTTCAGCTTTGAATGGAGAAAATAAAAGATTAGAGACATATTGAAAGACCTTCTACTTTGTTGATTAACTCCACGTAAATTAGACACAGTGAGTAGTAATTGTTAGCTTTGATGGGTGTGGGCAGTATCTCTGTACCTACTGAAAACAAGCTTTGGAAGGCTGTGTCCTGCGTGTTAGGTGAAGTCTTCACACAGATGTTTACAGAAGGGTTTAGCAGCATCCTCAGGCAACATAATTGATTTCTTCTTACAAGACGTGAGGAAATAATCTAAATCTATAGAATTCTTTCCGTGAACTGACTTCTGTGCATCTCTTCTGAGTCCACATAATATGAATAAGAACTCACATGGCAGCTGTATCAGTTTGCTAGGGCTGCCGTACCATAAACTGGGCGGCTTAGACAAAGGTACATTTTCCCTCCATTGGGGAAAGGCCTAAGAACAAGGTGTGTCTGTGTTGGTTTCTTCTGAGGCCTCTTGTGCTCTTGTGCATTCACCTGGTCTTTCCTCTTTCTCACACATCCCTGATGCCTCTGTGTGTACAATTTTTCTCTTCTTATAAACACCAGTCAGATTGGAGTGGGGTCTACTCTAATAGTCTCCTTTCAGTTTCATCACTTCTTTGCAGTCCCTATCTCCAAATATAGTGACTTTCTGAGGAACTAGGGGTCAGGGCTTCAACAAATGAATTTTAGGGGAACTCAACTTAACCATAATTTTTTAAAAAGATAGCAAAATTTCTCACAAGGAGCTAATGATAAAGGCAAGCTGAGGTCATACTCCTGTGTCCAGTGAATTTTATTATGTCCTCAGAACATGTGTGGATAGGACCAACAGGATTCTTGCATGGTCTACTCATGTGCTCTGACCCTCTGTGTTTGCTCCAGTTCTTGGGTCAGCCCTGCTTTGACACTAACCTCCTCATTCTTGTTCATCTCTGACCTTACATTTGAGATACATATTGGTAGCCAAATTTATCTCAACAGTCACTGCTTCTCAGATGGTCCTTCTCTGAGCTTGTATCTCTTGACTTCTGCCTAGTTCCCTTGTGGAATAAAGACACAGCTCCAATTCTAGTTGTCTAAGAAAGGTGCAGGAATCCAGGAGCTATTTTTACATGAATAATATTTGAAAAGGAACAAATTTGTGCAGCATAATTGAAATTTACTGCGGTAATTAAATTTTATATGACTATTTTTAAAGGAACATTGTTTATGGAGTCCTGGGGCAGTAAGCCCTTCTAGTCAGCCTTCTTATTCAGTAAACCAGCTAAAGACAGCACGAGCTGGAACTAAGTCTAGGGTGATTATGTGTCTGTTGTCTTTGTTTTATTCATTAGACTTTTCAAGATGCTGAACTCTTGTACCTAAAGCAATGAATACCAATAGTAATAGTCTGCATTTTAAGTCACTGAAATCTCTGCTTCAGAAGGATGACAATTTATTGAAGAAAGAAAGGATAAAAATCAATATTGCTAATTATAAAATAAGCTTAATACATGCTACAGCAAGATGTTGATTGGAGAAATCTGATGGAGCAAGAGGATATAACATGGGAATGTGTTTATATCCAGTGTATATGTGTATTAATGTGGGTACATAAGTGTGTGTGTGTGTGTGTGTGTGTGTGTGTGTGTATGTACATTTATCTCACAACAAAATGGTCAGATTGAAGGTGAGATTATCTCTTAACATTTGTGCTATTTAAATATTCTAGCAATAGATATTTTTACATATGCCAAAAGATGAGGCTATTAAATCTGAACAGATATTTTGAGGGGCACAGATAACAATCTTCAAATTGAAAGCAACCATTGATGGCTAATGAATTAAAATAGAATTGTCTCACTATGTGGGACTTAGGCCATAGACAAAATAAAGCAGTTGTAAGAGGATCTCTCAGCTAAAACACATTCAAAGTGAAAAGGCAAATAAATCATGAGTTATTTTAATATTCATCAAAGGTTGGATCTGTAAGGAAGACTTAATCTAAAAAATGGGGCTTAGGATCACTTTTTTTAAAGAAAGATGCAATAAAATATGGTAGTGGTGATGTAATAAAAGATATCTGAACATTTAATCTTGCCTCAGAAAGCCAAACTGAAGCATATATGCTTTTCTTCTGATGAGTGCTGATTCTCACAAAATAATAAAAGTTCCCATTCAAATGGAATGCTAATTTCTTTCATTCTGGTGACAAGTGGACAAGCTCCTCACAATTTGGAAATTGAATACAAACAGTTTGTACTTGATATTTTGGTCATCAAATTCTAAAGAAGTTTTTTCTCACATAACTACTTATACCACAGTTAGTGGTAGTTGCTAGAGTTGATTCACAGTTAAGACATTGATAAAATAAAACTAAAGATGATGAAGGTAAACTGTAAGGAAATGTTTTTAATTAGTTACTTATGCTTGAGGTGATATTGGTTCATTGGTATTTCAAATATATTTTCTCTTTTTTAACAAAAATTTAAAACAGATATGTCAGACTTTATTTTTATCTACAGATACCCATCTTCTCTACTGAGAATGCAATTTCCTTTGTCCCAGTGTCTATGGTCTAAAGGAATAAGTTTCAAAGCCTGAAGGTTTACTGTAGGGAAGTAGAAGAGACACTTACTAGAAATAGCATTGAGAGCTCCAAGAGCCAGACGCCCAGAGAAAAGTATTGTATGTTTACTCTCATATATGGAACTTACAGGGAGAAAGAGATGCCATGAAATTAGAAGGGAGACTGTTAGGGTAGAAGAAGGGAATCAGGGAGAGAGAGGACCAAAGGATCAGGGAGGTACTGGGTAGTGAAATGGATCAGAATATTATTTATTTATTTATTTATTTATTTATTTATTTACTTATTTATTTATTTTTGTGGTACTGCGGATTTAACCCAGGGGCATTCTACCTCTGAGCTACAGATATTTTTATTTTGAAACAGGGTCTCACTTGGTTGATGAGAATCTCACTACTTGCTGAGGCTGTCCTTGTAATCCTCCTGTCTCAGCCTTCTAAGTACTGGGATTACAGGTATGTACCACCACGCTCAGCTAGATTATGTTTTTATGTATGTGTGAATATGCCACAATGAAACCCGCCATTCTGTATAATTAACATACACCAATTAAGACCAAGATTAAAACAAAACAAAAGAACTTGTAAGGCCTCTTACCCCATGAAGGAACTTTCGAGAAGCCCATGGTGAAAGCTGGGTCCTGGGGCATGAATGGGAGAGGGGGAGCAAGAATTCAACCAGATCATTACTTCTGGAGGTAGGGTGTACATAGCCCGGGCCATCCTGTGATGAGTGTCTTTAAAGGATACAGAGGCAAATGGTTTCCTATCAATAGTATATTATATTAATATCCATATAGGGAGATATATAATTTTATATATACAATGAATACCTCAAGACTTCTGGTAGAGGAAAGCTAAAGAAATTAAAAACTTTTTTAGCCGGGCGTGGTGGCACACGCTTGTAATCCCAGTACTTGGGAGGCCAAGACCGGAGGATCCGGGTTCGCGGCCAGCCTCAGCTAATTAGTGAGGTCCTCCGCAACTTCGTGAGACCCAGTTTCAAAATAAAGGATTAAAAAATAGGGCCGGGGGTGAAGCTCAGAGGTAGAATGCCCCTGGGTTCAATCCCTGGTACTGCAAAAAAAAAAAAAAACTTTTTAAGATAAATTGCTTTATTCATATTTTCTAGAGACTGAACCAATCCAATGATCTGTTCACTAATGAATGGCCAAAGAAACTGTAATATATCCTCAAACTATTCAAAAAAGAAAGGAAGGAGCTATTGATACACACAGTATACATGAGTGTTTTATACCACGTAACAGAGACAGGAAGGAAATACTATACATTGTGTGACTCAGTCTGACACCATGGAAAGGCAAACACCTTTGGAAGGAAATCGGATTAGTAATTGCCAGAAGCTAGTGGTAGGAGAGGGTTAGGGGTTGACTGTAAAGGGACACGAGCAAAGTTTGGGGAATGATAGAAATATTATGTATATCAGTTGTAGTGGTTACATGAATGTGCTAATTTTTTCAAATACATAGAACTATATCCCTAAAAAAGGAAAATTTACTGTATATAAGCCATAGCTCAAAAAATTCTCATTGTAAAATTAATTTATGTAAGAAAAACCATAAGTTCATATTCATGGGCAAGATTCAATCCAGGACTCTGGATCTTTTAATATGATCAACGGATAGGGTAGTCTTCTGCCTTCTCACTAGTTTAGAACCTAGAGCATTTTGGCCCTATTTTTTCTACCAAGGATTTGATGAACCCCATGTACATGGGAAGACCGCATCTTAAAGGGTCTCTGAGGACCCCTCACCAGTGCAAACAGTGCAATATGTGGGAAGAGTGTGATCTCATAGAGTGAAAGAAGAAAACAACTTTTTTTTTTTACCTCAACATAATTCTTCTTTTGTACGTGATACTCAAAGCTTCTGTCCTTGGGCCAATCCATAACCTTTTCAGGAAACTGCTACATACTACAAAGACTATCTGTCATTTATAGTCAAAAGGAAGTGCTAATAACTAAAGAACAAAACAAGTTTGCTTTAGAGGGAAAGCTTTTTCTCCGCCATCTTGGTCTTGCCTCAGACTGGAAAATCTACAGTGGGAGAAGGGGGAGGCTGGCCTTCCTAGCCTCTCCTCAATGACTGGCCCGTCTCTTCTCCTCTTCTCCTCTTCCTATCCCACACTAGTCTGCCTTTGACTCCTCTCACATTCTGAGGGAGAGGGTTTGGAGAGTGGAAGAGAGGAGTGAGAAGGAAAAGTCAGGTTCTACTGAGACAAATGAGATCAGACACTAGTACTCTGTGGTCTGGCTGGTTCACTGTGAGAGGCGGTTTCACTGGGAGGTGTTTTCATGTGTTTCCCTAAAGTTCCCTCACAAAGGAAGATGTGACTGCAGCTTCCTCTATAAGGGCAAGGCCCCTCCTCTAGCTGTCCCCCAATGCTGAGCCCCAGTTTTTGCTTCTCATAGCACATCTTCCATCGCATTTTACCCATCTCTTCCTTGGAGGCTAAGGACTGGAAAATGATCTCTGGTCTTATGTGGCCCAACCTATTTACACCCTTGAAGAGAGTGAGGACTGAGGATGGATGAACTAGTTTCAAAATATCCTTTTATGTCTTAGGGAGCATCTTACTTTAAGATATAAATACTGTGTACCTATTGCTTTATTCCATTTGTTAAAATGTGACTCTGTCAGTTTCTCAGCTGAAAATGAGACAGATGAGTCCTGTTTTAACTTAAACAAATGGCCTACAGATGTAGCAAAAATCTTGGAAATGGAATTCAAATGACTGAAGACTGATAAACACGTAATAGGGTTAAGGAAAAAGAGGAAACTTTATAGGAAGCCTTTGAGAGTGCCAAGAATTTTTTTCCAAAGCATTTAGTGGAAAGGTTTGGAAGTAGGTTAGTAATGAGATGTAGAATAGCAAGTTCCAAGCCGGGCATGGTGGGACACACTTGTAATCCCAGTACTTGGTACTTGGGAGGCTGAGACTGGAGAATCACAGGTTTGAGGCCACCCTTAGCAACTTAGCAAGGCTCTCAGCAACTTAGTAGACCCTGTTTCCAAATAAAATAATAAATTGGGACTGGGTGTGTAGCTTGAAGGTAGAATGCCTAAGTTAAATCCCCAGAAACACACACACATGGGCTCATGTGCACACACACACACACACACACACACACACACACACACACTAGCAAGTTCCAGAAGAAGATAGAGCAGTGAGGCACTGAGAGACAAAGAGAAGCCCAGTGGCTGACTGGCCTGTTGTGTAGACCATTTATTGGAAGGCAGGAAGCACTCTGGTGGAGAGGGCAGAGCATGTAGGACTTCAGTCTTGCCACAGGACTGCCCAGGTTTGCCTCATTTCATAGACTGTGATCAACAGAGGGAAATACTTGCATTTTAGTCTAGTGACAGGGAAGGCAATCAAAGAAGGTACATTCTTACAAAAAGAATTGGGTCAAAATGATTTTCTGGTCAAAGAGATGTTTTAAAGACCGGTTAATTTTGGAAAATTATTTGTGAGTCTTGCCAAAGGCTTCCACTATCTTGGAAACCCAGTAAATAAGTGAGTGCAAGACTGACTCAGGAGGAGTGTTGGAGCTCACTGCCCCAGTCCCTGTAAATTGGACTGAGTAGAATAAACATGGACCATCCTGGTGAGAAGGGGGATGGGCCAACCCAAAAGGTCTCCTCCACTTCTAATTCTTAGATTAACATGCTCTTGCTCACATCTTCTTGTATTTTCTAACAATTTTGAAAATTTCTGCTAGTGGAAAAACATTTGACAAGGAGATTGAAAGTAATTACAGTGTTTTTTTTTCTTTTTGCCTAGAATATATAATCAATTTCACTTATTTCCCAAGTAAAATATTCACTGCAGGTTCAGTCTTTGAAAGACAACTTGATTATCTGTTCCACAGAGCAAGTCAGAAGATACCATTCTCAGTCCTTGATCATAATTTCCTATTATGAAATGTTTATGCCCTAATCATTTTCCTATTGAACATGGATCTGATTAACACATAGCCCCAAATGTGTGTGTTTCTTGAAAAACAATCTGAATAGGCAACATGTAATGTCATTGGAAGTAAATTGCTGTACTTAGCACCTTTGCTTCAAAAAATTACTATTTTTTTCTTTTTTAGAGCTACATGATGTCCCGAATGTTTTAAACAAAGTGCATTGTTCCACACTTCAAAACCAAGTTATAAATGCTCTTTGAAGGCAGATGAAATAACTTTCCACACACAGTTATTGTCAGGCTACCCTAGAGAAAAAAAAAAAGAAAAGAAAAGGTTACTAAGGATGAAAAATAAAAACATATATTCCTGTCTGAAAAGTCACTTTAACTTTACACTAAAAAAAATTAAAACCTGAGTTTAGTACATAATAATGTCTTTTTGTGAAGGTATAAAGAAAAAATGTCGACTTTTATTTTTTATGTTGAATATTGATATTAGAGGTTGAGTATGGAGGGTACGGGAAGCAGGATTTGATCAGTATACACTGTATGCATGTACTGAAATATCATACTGAGCTCCATTAATATGTGCAATTAATAAGTGTTAATCAAATAAAAATTAGAGCTTCAAACTGAATTAAAATCAATGTACATGACCTACATTTTCCCAGGCCTTCTTAGACTGGGCTTACACTTGGCTTATTATCATCAAACCCCAAATCTCTGGGTCTACCGCCAGCCATCAAAGCTCTAGAAACACCAGCTCTAAAATTCCTTACTTCTGATGTTTCCAGACATTGCCAGGGTCCCCTGTTGGGAATGTTGCCCCTGGTTGAGAACTGCTCTTCTTTTACTGGGCTAGAATGGCCCTTCCTCCACAGCTACAGCTCTGACTGGACTCTGGCAATACCCTTCTCTCCCCTTCCCCTTGCAGGTCTTCTCATTATACTTAGCACTAGAATGGTCACCATTCTTTTTGGATTCCCTTAAATATTCCCACTCCTTTTTGAGGAATCCCTTCATTAACGTCTCTTCAGTGAATCCTTTAATTGTGTGCAACCTGTTTACTGCTCAGACCTCCAGAGTTCACTGCTCCAGAGTTCTGTGCAAATGAGTGTCTTGTGTTATGTGTGGAGGCTGATCTGTATGAGCAGTTGCCTTGGAAACCCACATCTTGGTACCTTTAGGCATTGTTGGTGGGCTGGTCAGGGTCCTTGAACACTTTTCTGATTTCCTGCTTAGAAGAGATAGGCTCTGCTGTCAAAATCTACGAGCCTAGTGGGGGAAGAAAGCTAAAACTCTCAATATTCGGTGTTGAATCCTTCACAAAATGTTTGTTCATCTATAATGTCCTCACTATGAGCTGTGCCTTGTGTTGTTAAGTCCAGAGACCCTCTGTGTTCACCCTCACCAGAGAACAAAGTTCAAGACTCTGCTCCAATCTTACAGCCCTATCTTCAGACACACTTCTAGAGCTACCTGGGATTATCAATTCTGGCTAGCTCCTTTAAGTCTCTGTTTAGCTATTTCTTCCCCTATAAGTTTTTCCTGACCATCGAAAACAGGGCTAGGTACCACCTTTTCTGTCAGAACATCCTCTGCTTACCCTTTCTGTAGGTTCTTCCCTGGCCTCCTGCCACCAGCATTGCATATATTCTAAAACACAGCAGTATGTCAGGCTTTGGGAAAGCAAAATAATTGAGACCTATTTCTCTATGTAACACTTAGGATTGTTATGGTCCATTCATCTTCTTCAATAACCTAGGACTCCTTGAGAGCAGGAACCATATGAGGATCATCACTGGATGGCCAGAGGTTAGCATAGTGCTTGGCACATAAATAAATATATGTAGATGGATGAATGTCCAATTACTATTGACTTCATGCTGATTATTCAATTTTTAGCACATAACAGGTTCTGATTAAGTGATGAGTCTTCCAAGAAGTCAGATTTTCTGTGAGCTGGTCTAATGAGTGAGCATCACTCATGAGTGGAATGAAGGAGACTATCCCACACTCTCATGCCCAGAACCAGGCAGGGCCCCAGAGGCTGCAGCCATCCTTTCTGAGTCTTTTGTATTTCTTGTTATTCTGGGAACTTATCCATGGATTTTAGATAATTGCTCAAATATTTGGATCAACAGATAAGAAGGAGAAGTTTGAATAACATAATAAAACAAGATCTGTAATTTGCTGACCATTATCACCCCATTTTTGCTGAATTTTGCTAATGAACAATTATGATAAGCTTGTTTTAAGACAGTTTGTGTGTGTGTGTGTGTGTGTGTGTGTGTGTGTGTGTCTTGCTAGTTAATACATCAAGGCATACATAGATAATATCTTTTTTTCTAGGTAGTGCTGTCAATGAGGTGATCAGGGAAGATTTGTCAATTGATAGCCCTAAAATATCAAACACAAAATCTGGAAGTCAGAATTTATCCAACCTAAACCCACATCCCAGTTGACTGTTCCAGCTGTAAATGGGATTTTTCGCTTCAGTCAATGCACCTGACTTCTGAACAAGGAGCTTGAAGACTTTTGCTTAAGCGTCTCCAACTGGACTCCAGGGAGATTTCCCCCCATCTGCAAACTTGGGCTAAGGTTACATATCACCTTCCCAAGTTCTTGTAGCAGCTACCCCAAACCAGTCATTTTTCAATGGCTGTGGCTATGCCTCAGCCTCTTCAATGACATTTCTGTCACTGTGTCTGGGGGCATATATGCCAGGGCCTTCCAGAGAGAAGGCTAAGGGGAAAGATCTTGTGTTCAACATATAATCCTCTCAACCACATTGGGAGGGTTTCCAGAACAGATGGTGCATTCCCAAGACCATGATGCCCAAGTATCACATGCCATCTTGACACGATCAGGAAGTCTGTCCTTCAACCTCCAGTGCAGTTTCTCCTCCCCCTGCTACAAATCTCATCCAAGTTACTTATCTCCATGCAAGCTGTCACTGCACCCTTGCTGCCTCTTGAGAGAAAGTGGAGCAACACAGCCAGCTCAAGTTTGCTGCTTCCCCTGTTGTGGCAAGCTGCTGTCCACAACGTGCACTCCACAAGGCTTCTCCTCTGCTCTGCCTCATGGGGCAGAACAAACTGACAAGTACAGGGCCCAACAGACTGCACAGCTGGCAACCCATTGTAGGGACATCGCTTCTAAGGCTTAGATATGAATTTAAAATTCAAGAAATGAACAAATGTATTTATCTTTGGTTGTAAGTGCTTTAAACATTACAGAGAAAACAAAGGAAGGAAATTAAAGAACTTCTTCTAACCAAAAGTGATCAAGGTCTACATCAAACACTGAATAGAGTTTTATTTCAGCATTTTTGGCTCCAGCACAGAATGGCAAAACCACTTTTTCCAGAACCAGAAAACTTCCCCATATATCTGAACTTAATTGCTTTGCAAAAGGATTGGGATTCACCACTCTGGATAGCATAAAAAGTAAACCTGGAATTGTTGGAGTAACAAATCATATGCAAAGCTCATTTACAGAAAGTTCCTGACAAAGTCTCCACTTTTAGTGCAAAGCTTTGAAAACTGGATAATGAGCCAAAGTTCAGCAGCCTCGGGATTTACTGAAAGTGAGACTCTTCTATGGGCTAAATGCTACTAACTCCGTCTGATCCCCAGAGTTTACTTCGCTCCAAGCACATGTAAGAATTGCTCTTTGCAGTGACCCTGTCTAATGAAAACTCAGAGAGGAAGGTTAAGTTGCCAAGGAGAACATGAGAAATGTGTCCCCTGGAGAAGCAGGCGATTTAATTTTAGTCTTCCATCAGTGAAAACAGCAACATCTCAAAGGAGAAACTTTTCACAACTCAGAAGTAAATGTAAAAATAGACCCTATTTTTAAAAGGTGATGCGATTTATTAATTATACTGCTAACGTTCTCTTGTTCTACAAAGTGTTCTTATGTCAAATGCCACCCCCACAGCCAAGCGAAAGTAACTGCTAATGGCAGCTTGTGAGGTCACACAGAACCCCTCCTGAGCTGCAAGCCCAGGCACTGGGTTCTAATGAGCAGGTACACCATCTCTTCCTGCCCAAGGTGAACATCCACAACCTTCAGATCAGCTTATCAAAAATGCTTTGATTTCTGAGTACAGTGCTGGGACTTGTGATTGATTGAACCTCTCACCTTCTACTGTTATCAAATAAGGACAGGTGTGATTGTCATGTTTAATATCCTGTAACAGGAAGGTCCCCACCAAGAATCATGTTGGAAAGAATAGCCAGCTCCCATGAAATTAAAGTTGTAAAGAAAATCCAGCATTTCAAGCTAAGAGCGAGGCAGACGTTTTGTGCTTCTGTTCTCTTTTGTTGTATTTTCTTGGAATTCTTTAGTAGAGAATCAGGAAACACTCAGTGCATGTGGCCAATGTTGTCTCTGAGATAGAAGAAGACATGGTTGGGAGGCAGCTGGCATTGATACCACCAGTGTCGTAGCCTAAATTTGGCTGGGAAATGTTCACAAGGAAAGCATTCATTTTATTCCCCTTGTCAGTACTCCCAGATTATCCTATCTTCTCTAGGACTTATACCATTTTCGCAAGTACCAAGAATTTTCACTCCTGGAATTTTAAATTATTGGGTTTTGCTGCTATGAATAAGATTCTGTCCATGTGAGTAGAACACAAGTGGTAATAGTGAACCAGTGCAGAAGTGGTCGAGAGGGCAGACCCTGGAGCCCACCTCTCTGGATTTCATCTCACTGTGATGCTCTCTAGCTACCCATGATATTTTGAACAAATGATCTAAGGCTCTGTTTCTCATGTATAATATGGAGAAAGTAACACTACCTATCTTGCAGGGTTATTGTACACATTAATTTTTTTTTCTCCAAAGATCCATGACTCTCATTCTTTTCCATCTTAGCAAATGGAATCCTATCCATTAAGTTGTTCAAGTCAGATGCTAGGGGGAAGTCACCCTTGATCATTCTATGATTCATACCCACTAGCTAACTTGTAATTAAGTCTATCAATTCTGCCTCCATAACAAATTTAACATCTTCATTGGGCTCATGCATCTTAACCAATGGTACATACATTTGATCACTCCTCTGTAGCCCTGTCCTAGCCCAGGCTCTGCTACCTCTGGCCTGAGATAGACAGGTACCACATGTCTCCTTGCTTCTATTCTTGCCCCCTGTAAGTTAGTCACCATAAAACAGCTTGAGCAATAGTTTGGAAATGGAAAGCTCTTTACTGCCCTGCTTAGAATCTGCCAATAACTCTTACACTGAAAATACATATCAAACTCTTCACTGTAGCCTTCGCCTCCTCTCTGATCTTATTTTGCTCACATCAGCCTTCCCCCTGTTCCTGGAGCACACAGGGGTTGTTCCCTTCCTAGGGCCTTTGCAATAATGATCCATTCTCCCTTTAACTTTGTTTTCTCAGACCTAACATGTCACTGTGTGATTCAGGTCTTAGCTCAAGCACCATTTTCTAATAGGATCCTTGACTACACCATTCAAAGTAAATCATTCTAATTCTACTTGCTTTATTTGCTTCTTGGTATTTATCAGAGTCTAAATTTATCTTGTCAACTTACTCCATTACCCATTATCTGCTCCCCGGTAGAGGCTGGTGCTCCATGAGAATAGCAACCCAATTAGTATTGTCCAATAGCACCCTTCCACAGCCCACAACAGTGCCCAGAGGCCCTCAGTAAGTGTTTCTTGAATGAGTGGATAAAATGGTGGGAATAAAAGAGGTCTTTAAAAAATGTGAGTTGATTTTTATGATGATTAAGAACAAATATTTCTTTTGTCCTGGTCATTTGCGTTGGCAAATTTTTATTTAAAATTGATTTGTGTTTTTTCTAATAATAATGTCAGTGAGGGGAGAGGGGAACAAGGCAAAGCCCATTGAGAGAGATGGAGCCTTTGTGACTGGCTCCAAAGGCTCCAGTGTCACAGCTTTGCAAACAGCATTTTAGCAGAACCTGCCACTTGAGAAATGCAGGTTGGGGGAGGACACTATGCACCAGTCTTGGGAGGGGTCAGATCAGATGTCTGGGCAGGATTGGCCTAAATTTTAGAAGCAAGAACCAGCAATCACCATTTGTTAACTGTTCCTCTGGATGGGTGGGTCATTGGTATGCATCTGTCTTCTTAGATATCAACTCAAGATTCTAATCTTTGGCAGCCCAAGACACATGCCTTTTGGAATTATACACTACCTTTGGCTCTTGGATCCTAGAAGGAAGCAATGCAGGGAGATTTTGTTCAGCTGTTTGTCATTTAAGCATCATGCCAGCCTTGCTTCTGACCACCAACCACCTCATTTGCCCCGTAAGTATGCATAATAACTCTGGCCAAGGTTCCTTCGGTATGGCAAGTTTCCTCGAAAACAAGTTTTCTTTCTTGAACTTCATTTTCCCAAATCCCACTATTGGACACTTCAGGCTTTTTGCACCTTCACAGACTCTGTGATTGGGCCTGGTGTGTTTGGATAGATGTCCAAAGTCTTAGATTCAGCTTGGCCTTTGGCTGAGTGGTGTTTGTGTCTCATTGTTCCACACTATGCCTGGAATATCACTGGTGCTTGATAGTGGCTGCCATTTGGAAAGCAACTCTTATGCCACGCACTCTACTGTGCTCATGTGTATCATCATTAATCCTCCAATCTACATTCCAAGCTGAATTTCACAGACTCCTTTGCTACAAAAACTCCTAGTCTTGCTCCTTTTTTTCTAGCATTTGCTAACTTACCCCTGATTCTCTCTGTCCTTAGATTCAGTCCTTGTCCTTCCATCCCAGAAAGCATTGTCCTTCAAATCCACCATACTTGGTAACTCTGGAAATTTGACCTTTTAAATCATGCAATGAGGTAGGAATAATTAACCACTTTTTCCAGAAAAAACTGAGGCTTAATTTTTAGGTTACACAAAAAAATTCTTTAATTTGTGTCCTTGATTCACTTAGAAATAAACGTTACCATATCAAAATATCTTTTTGTTTTAGAGTATAAAGAATGGAAATTAAGTCCCTCATAACTACTATTATCATTTTGGTTTATATCCTTGTTTTTACTATATATATAGAATGGAGATTTTAATATCTCTGTAGTATGACATGTTGTAATGGAATATAATCATATTTTTTAGGTCCTTCCATGTAAATTTCAAAATTTCAAAGGGAGTCACAACGGGAGCACAAGGAGGAGAAAGAATTCAAACCTTTATCTTCTGCTTTTAGTTTCCCTGAGCTTTGCACTACATCATGAAACAACAAGGAAAGGACAAAAGGAGAAAAACTCTCCTGGGGATTGAATTTATTGGCATTCTACCTCCAATCTACACCCCACTTTTTTATTTTCTATTTTGTAACTGGGTATCGCTAAGTTGCTGAGACTGGCCTCCAACTTGCAATCCTCCTATCACCACCTCACAAGTACTGGGATTACAGACATGTGCCACCACACCCAGCTAAGAGAAACTTATCTCTTTTTTTTAATCTCCAAAATTCATGTACAACACTTTTTAAATTTATCTAAGCCCCAAAAGACAACACAGAACAGAGAAGTTACTGTGTTGCAAGAAAATATTGGATAGATGATGAAATTTGAATTTTTGCATTAGACTTCTCTTCAAATTCTGGTTCTGTCATTTTCCAGCAATGTGATCTTGCATGAGTTACTTTTCTGAGCCTCATTTCTACCTCCTGCCAAGGAAGGTGATAATAGATATCTTAAAAATGGTTTGTGGAAGGCTGGGCATGGTGGCGCATGCTTGTAATCCCAGTACTTGGGAGGCGGAGACCAGAGGATCCAGGTTCACGGCCAGCCTCAGCTACTTAGTGAGGCCCTCCACAACTTAGTGAGACCCGGTTTCAAAATAAAGTATAAAAATAGGGCCGGGGGTGTGGCTCGGAGGTAGAACGCCCCTGGGTTCAATCTCCAGTAGCAAAAAAAAAAAAAAAAAAAAAAAAAAGGTTTGTGGAGATTTGGTGAGAAGTATAAGTAAGGCATCTGGCAGAATACTAGACACATGGAAGACCCGCAATGAGAAAAAGCTACTACTTTATTACTTTTATATATTTCACCCATTTCAAATTAAGATAAAGAGCAAATCCAACATTAAATATTCAGTGTGGAGCCGGGCGTGGTGTCACACGCTTATAATGCCAGTACTTGGGAGGCTGAGACAGGAGGATCGCAGATTTGCGACCAGCCTCAGATACTTAGTGAGGCTCTCCGCAACTTAGTGAGACCCTGTTTCAAAATAAAGAATAAAAAATAGGGCTGGGGGTGTAGCTCAGAGGTAGACTGCCCCTGGCTTCAATCCCCAGTACTGCAAAATAAATAAATAAATAAATAAATAAATAAATAAATAAATAATTCAGTGTGGGTCAATCATTCAAGTACTTAGCTTTAAATTCTGGATATGTTCTAGTTAAATTCCTTGAATATCAAGAAATCAATACCATCTTATCCACTTTCTTCAGTGTATTACACATCCTTATTCTTATCAAAGTTAGCCACGGGAATGACATTTCTTGGAGACAGGGTTTTAATAGGATCTCTTGATGAGCACAACTGTTCTTTGCATTAAAATGTTAAATTCAGTGGTTCTTCACAAATAGAGAAGCAATCTGAGTGAATAAATGGAACTGAGAATTGAACTTTTAAATGACTACCTGGAAATTTTTTGCTAATATGTCTCTTTGCATGACTGCTACACCAAATTATGTTCATGGCACAAACTTATTTCTGTATATAGTTGGAAACTCAGTGATCTAGCCAGAAATTCTATATCATTGTAACCTTGCTGAAAAGGATTACAATTATATATATATATATATATATATATATACACAATTATATATATGTATAGTTGCAATATATTTAGATGAATATTTATATGTATATAAAGGATTACAATTATATTCTACAGGGTAGCATTATATTTAGGATCTAATATATGTTGGAGATTATATATATATATTCCTTAAGTGACTAGGGTGACCTATTGGGAGAATTGCACAGTTATCAATTCCAAGGATAGAGCAATCCATTTTGAAATAATTCTAAGAGAAAAGAAGCAAAATATTTTTCAATACTTATGGTGTTTGCTGAGTAAATTTATTCATTCGATTTTAAAGTATTTATTTATTTGTGGGGGTGCTAGGGATTGAACCCAGGGGCATTCTACTTCTGAACTGCACCCCCAACCCTATTTTATCTTTTATCTGGAAAGGATCTCACTAAGTTGCTAAGAGCCTCGCTAAGTTGCTGAGAGTCTCCCTAAGTTGCTGAGACTGGCTTCGAACCTGTGTCCTCCTGTCTCAACCTCCCAAGTACGAGGATTACAGGTGTGCACCACCATGCCCACTTTAAAAATATTTATACACAGTGTATATATGTGTTTGTGTATATATGCAGACACACATCAACAGAACATTTTCTGCCACCAAGGAACTTTCAAGCTACTAAAAGACAAATGTACAAAAAACAATTAAAGTAAAAATGTTATTTAAAGTCAGTAGTATGCCCAGTTAAAAGAGAAGGGTAGACATTAAAGTTAGCTTTAGCAATGTCTTCACAGAGGATAAAATGTAAGCTGAGACTTTAATGATAAATAGCAGGGCAGAGGCAGCAAGAGAGGATGGTCTTCAGAATATGAGCAATGTTTACAAATTATGGGAAATACACACAATGGAATTCTATTCAGCAATAAAGATGAATAAAATAACATCTTTTACAAGAAAATAGAAGGATCTGGAGAAAATTATGTTAAGTGAGATTAGCCAATCACAAAAAGAGAAGGGTCATATGTTTTCATTAATATGCGCAACCTAGGGAGTAGTGGGGACACAAAAGGGACTCTGGACCATAATGGAGAATCCTCAGAAGAGCAAGGGAAGTGGTATAAGGGAAGGGGAAGGGCAAGAAAGAAGTGAATCAATGGAAAAATAAACAATATGTACATATGAGAATATACCAATATCATTCTCAGTATTCCATTGTGAGGGGAGGCAGGGGGAACACTAAGAGCTGTGTGCATGTATGTTAACATCAAATTGATATTCATTGTGATGTGAGACTACAATGCACCAATAAAAGCAAAAAAAAAAATGAGCAATCTATTTGAGGGAAAGTGACACTAGACAAAGTAGTGAGGGCCATCACATAAAGGATTTATACTACCAACGAAAGTCTGTAGGTTTTATTTTAGGCAAGTAGAAATAGAAGAGATTTCCATTTAAAAACAAGACTGCCCAACAGAATCTTCTGGGATGATAGAAACATTCTATGTCTACCCTGACAATATGGTAGCCACAAACCACATGTAGCTTTTAAGTGCTTGTCATGTGATTAGTGGGACTGAGAAACGAGTTTTTAATTGAGTGTATGTTTTCATAGCCACATGTAGCTAGTGACTATTGCTTTGTACAAGGCAGTTTTTGAAAGATCCACCTTGGCCATATTTGAGGATAGATTAGAGGTATGATTAAAGTCCAAGTGACCGATCTATGGATGGCTAGAACAAGGGTAATGGCAACTGAGAAGTAAAGGAGAGGGTGCCTGTGAGAGACAGTCTTTGCACCTTAATTTCTTGGCTCAATTACCAACTCAGTTCCTATAAGAAACGTTTTGAATGGATGAATTGTCTATGGGTTTTTATTTTATTTTATTTTATTTTATTTTATTTTATTTTATTTGCGGTACCGGGGATTGAACCCAGGGGCGTTCTACCTCCGAGCTACACCCCCAGCCCTATTTTTTACCCTTTATTTTGAAACTGGGTCTCAGAAAGTTGTGGAGGGCCTCACTAATTAGCTGAGGCTGGCCGCGAACCCAGATCCTCCGGTCTCCGCCTCCCAAGTACTGGGATTACAAGCGTGCGCCACCACGCCTGGCTCATCTATGGGTTTTTAAAAATTGCTAAAAATTTTTAAATAAATCTTTCCTGGGTGGGAGAGATTAATATCATATTTTCTTTTTTTAAAAAATATACAAGTAAGCTAGATGAAAAGGTCAAGAGCTTGTTAAAGACTTGCCGACTTGGTTGCCAGAGGTTAGGAGAGGGAGAAAAAAGGGGGCCATTGAAAGAAGAGAACGGTCAACAGCTTCCTCTGAGACTGTAATAGGAACTGGGATAGGAGTTGTAGAGGTTCCCAAAGTAAATCACTAGCATCTTGCTCTTTCCTGGCTCTCTGGTGAGCAGCAGGGCCTCAGATAGGGACAAATGTGCTCAAGGAAGTTGAACATTGGTCCCGGTGCTCTCAGCTATTCCCAAGTTTGGCATAGAACTCCAAGATAGGTTGGCAGGGCTCCATTCTTTCTGGGTACCCAAAGGAAGAATCAGTTCCTTTGCTAGAAGCCAAATGTAGGTGACTTCTAGAAGCTGGAAAATGTTACTTCGTTTGAGGCTCCTTCCTCCATCTCCAAAACCAGAAACATGGAATCTTCCTCTCTGTCCCTCCCTCTTTCTCTCCCTCTCCTTTGGTTATTAAATTTCCTCTTCAGACCCTGCCCCCTGCTCATCCCTCCCTCTTGTATAAAGACTCCTGTGATTCCATTAGCCCCACCCAGATGGTGATACTTCAGGATAACCTCCCATTTGAAGATCTTTAATTCACTCACATTTGCAAAGTCCCTTTTGCCAGGTAAGGTATCATTTCACAGGTTCTGGTATTAAAATGTAAGTATCTTTAAGGGGCTAGTATTCTGTCTACCATGTCAACCTATGCAGGTTCAATTTTATTTTTTTTGAATGAGTTAAATATCTTTATTAGTCATTGAAATACATGATATACAAGGTACCGATTTTTTTATTCAAATTTCAACATATCTTGATTTTGTTTGAAATTTTTATATTCTCCATGGCTAAAAAAATAAATAAGCCCAAATCGAACAAAACTGAAATATAAATTTTAATGTACAAGTTTTATGTTGTATTAAAATTGAAGTTTTATCAATATAATGAAGTAAAGAAATCCATTTCTAGGATTTAAATATTGTTTGAGAGAGAAAACTATTTAAATTTTCTTTCTTAAATATCAGACTTCTCAAAGCCTCAGTTTCTTCATTTGTAAGATTATGGAGTTGAACTGGTAGGTTTCTAAAGTTCCATTCAGCTTGAATCTTATCTACAACTCTTCTATTATTGTACTTTGCATTCAGAATTACATTTTTAAGGCAAACAGAAGTTCTAGTTTCTCCCCAGAGCAGCAAAAGTAAGACTTTGTGTTTTATTTGGTTTTGCTCTACTTTGTATACCTAAAGGCTAGCTGAGTTTGTGTTTTGGGACTAGGAAAAGAATAGGTAACTCAGTTTTACCCTTAGACTCTCATAAATAATGGTACAACCTTTGTAACTAGCCTATTAAATAATAGCTCTCTGGGACGTTTTGCATAGCAAATAATGTTACACCTATCACTTATGGATGGTAATAAGACCATGTATTTGCATCAGTCCTAAAAAGCTCTCTGGGACTTTTTTGCATAGCAAATAATGTTACACCTATCACTTATGTAGCGTAATAAGACCGTGTATTTGCATCAGCCCTAAGAGTATGCATCATCATCCAAAATGTTTTATTTCTTCCCAGTTTTCCATAATGTCATATTCATTGGAAATATTGTTTCAAGCGAATATTTAGAATCTTATACTTCCTGGAAGTTATTTAAAATTAAATACTAAGGAAAGCAAACCTTTAAAATAAGTTTCAGGTTTGTTTTACTTCGTTTTGCTTTTATTAGGCAAGGAGTTCAAGTGGAGAAATATCCCATATGAGGCATTTGCTATTTGAAATCTCTATTAGTCTAAAACTGGTGAGTAGACATCAGAATTCATCGCATGCACTCGATTTATAATTTTGGTTTCATTGTGCACTATCCTCAATGTGCTCTATTCTCATTTGAAGTATGTCTAACATGCCCTAAAAGTATTACACACAAGAAATCTGATGATGAGTTTAAACAAGTGCCCTGAGCACTCACCAGTATGAAGATATTGGGTATTACATCCTCCTTTCTTATTAAAACTACTACTTGCTGGCAGTCTACTGACCTATTTCTAGGAAAAGTTACTGTGTCCACTTTAATTTCACAATTTAAGCAACCGAATCGAGGCAATTCTCCTCCCTCTCGCTCTGACAAGATCTAGCACTAGTTATCTTATTTTCATCAACTTCCATGGAGACAAGGGAGGGAGAGAGGAGAGAGGGAAAGGATTAGCAAGTGGCTGGATGTCAATGATCAGAAAATCATTGAACACTTCCCTCAGAGTGCTGGTTCATTATAAATGAATAGTTTATATTGCTGCAATATTTTTTTTTTTTTGCGGTACCGGGGATTGAACGCAGGGGCGTTCTACCTCCACGCTACGCACCCGGCCCTATTTTTTTTATACTTTATTTTGAAACCGGGTCTCAAAAAGTTGCAGAGGGCCTCACTAAGGAGAGAGAAAGAGAGAGAGAGAGAGAGAGAGAGAGAGCTGAGGCTGGCCGCGAACCCGGATCCTCTGGTCTCCGCCTCCCAAAGTACTGGTATTACAAGTGTGCGCCACCACGCCCGGCGATTGCTGCAATATTTAAATATCATTACTATCTATTCTTATTAGGTTCTGATCACACATTTAACAAAGAGTTATTGAAGGCCTATTTTGTGTAAAGTACTGTGCGAAGCTCCGGAGATACAATTGTAGGTAAGCTGGGTAGAGCCCTGTTCTCGTAGGTCTCATGTTCTAGGGAGAAAGAGATAATAATTCTTGAGCTAAACAGTTGCATTTAAAATTGTATTATAGGCCGGGCGTGGTGGCGCACGCTTGTAATCCCAGTACTTTGGGAGGCGGAGTCCGGAGGATCCGGGTTCGTGGCCAGCCTCAGCTCGCGCGAGCGTTCTCTTTCTCTTTCTCTCTCTCTCCCTGTTTCTCTGTCTCTCTCTACCTAGTGAGGCCCTCCGCAACTTCGTAAGACTCGGTTTCAAAATAAAGTATAAAAAATAGGGCCGGGGGCGTAGCACGGAGGTAGAACGCCCCTGCGTTCAATCCCTGGTACCGCAAAAAAAAATAAATAAATAATATAAAATTGTATTATCATGCTAAGAATACTATGTTGAACCATGACAACCTCTAAAGAAACAGGATTTTTAAAATATATTAACTTATATTAGTAATGGAACATTTTATAAATATCAGGTCTTACAGAGATATCCATGTATGGGAATTCATGTGACTTCACTGAGAGTTTTTCTCTAAATTATTTAATTGCAGTGGGAATTTGGCATAACAGGGAGAATCCAATAGTTTTAGAAACAGGAAAGAAAAATAATGATTAGTCAAGTGACCTTTTCCCAAGATTTCGGCTCCATTAAGTATTGATACAAGGCACATTCTAATTAACATCCTGAAATTGAAACTTCTAAGAGGTACAATGTATGATAAAGTCGGAAATGTTAAATACTGCCAGACATTTTATTGTGAATACAGATAAATTATAACAGTGTCTCATTTTCTGACTCACATGCTTGTTTTATGTGGGTTTATCTGTAACCAAAGAGACCTTTGTCTAAATTGACATGGTTAGCTCCATGAAGCACGGTATTCATATTTGTTGGGACTACTTCTGTTTATCTCTGCACGTCATGAGATAAAAAGGCAAGTTAATTGTTAATTGGACAAAGCCAAACTTATATGTGTACGATATTGGTAGGGCTTCCTGTGTTCTAGGGCAAAAGCAATTGTATTTTTGTCAAAGCCTGAACTAAATTATTAGGAATTTTCATATATCAAACAAAATCTACTTCTCTATCTGAAGTTACCCTTGTTTCCCAATTTCTATCTAGTTCCCACAAATGAGAGAAAACATACAATTATTAGCTTTTGGAGATTGGCTAAGCTTGCTTAGTATAGACTCCAATGGAGTCGTGGAAGGGGTCTAGAGTAAGGGGGGTGGAATAGAGGCATAAAGAAGGTAACAGTTGAAATAATGCTATGCACATATATAATCTCAAAGACATATATGGGAAAGGGAAGGAGGGGGTGAGACCCAGAAGGAAATGCTCTAAGAGTTGTGAGAATATGTATTCCTATTGTTGTATTCCTCAGTATGATGTATTATACTGTATTCTTCAGTATAATTACAACGCACCAGTAAAAGTTAAAATAAATTGTATGTAGGTAGAGTATTTTTACTATGAGTTCATATGTATAGTATTCTTAGATTCCTAGAGACTTAAGGCCAAATTCTTCTCTGGCCACAAATTCCCAACCTCTCCCCCTAAAGCATTTGCTATCCCTTGACTGTTCCTAACTTCTAATGAGAGAATAAGAGGAAAAAGACTAAAGCCTCAAAAATCTTACCAAGGTTTCTCAAGAAACTCTATTCCAGACATCTAGATCCTAAATAGGCAACTGTGAAGGATACCACCACATCTTCTTTCCATAAACTCTATCTTCTTCCAACGCTCATCCTGAATTTCTTACAAAAACCATTTCTCGCCAGCCCAATGAGGGTGTTTTCCTACCTTCAGAAGGACTGGATAATTCATTGTTTGTACCTTTTTTATTGTACATGGTATGTACTACTTTGTGCTCTCTTTTTATTTTATTTTATTTATTTATTTATTTATTTTTTGCAGTTCCGGGGATTGAACGCAGGGGCGTTCTACCTCCGCGCTACACCCCCGGCCCTATTTTTTTTTTATACTTGATTTTGAAACCGGGTCTCACGAAGTTGTGGAGGGCCTCACTAGGTAGAGAGAGAGAGAGAGAGAGAGAGAGAGAGAGAGAGAGAGAAGAGAGAGAGACAGGGGGAGAGAGAGAGAGAGCTGAGGCTGGCCGGGAACCCGGATCCTCCGGTCTCCACCTCCCAAAGTACTGGTATTATAAGCGTGCGCCACCACGCCCAGCTTGTGCTCTCTTTTTAAAAGCAATAATTATAAGTAATAAAAGATAAACACCCATGATCTATCGCCCAACTAAAATATAAGCCCACTGAAACCAAGAGTTGTATCTTCCATGTTTCTCTATCTCCAGCTAATAGCACAAATCCCTAGAGGGAGCAGATGTTCAGAAAGATATTTGTGTTTTTTTATTAGAAAGTGAGGAAGAAGGGGTCATTGGAGGAGGCAAAAGAAGAAAATATAGAGAAAGAAGAAAAAAAGAGCAGGGAAGAAGGTGATATATGGATAGACAAATGTGTAATCTGCTCACCCAGAGCCCATCTTGGGCCTCTACCATGCTTCTTATGTGAGCTAAAATGTGTCAACTCTTTTCATTTTACCTCTTCTCCTCTATCTGTAGATGGGATAATGAATTACTTATAGAGTTCCGGTAAGTATTAAAGTCTGGAAATCATGGTGCTCAGACCATTGCATTCAATAAATGTTAGAGGTTTTTACAAATTGTTTTAATTGTATTTTTTAAAAACTCTTATTGTTAATCCTATTAGCTAAAAATCTCTGTATTTCATGGAGTTAGAGAAAAAGGTTTACAAATAAATAACAGGGCCAGAAGGAGAGAAGTTGATGAGCCGTTGAGAAGACTGAGGTTGAATATTAAACCAGTACCTCAAGAAGAGAGAAAAGGTGTTGAGACTTAGGGAGAATATTGCCCATGTACAGGGGTTGGCTTAATTGCTATTCTTGTTAGATGAGTAGAATCAGAGCTGGAATGAGATTGTCCATGCAATCATTTTGCCATGGAAACATGGAAATCTAGGGGACAGTTGTGGCGAGCATCTCCAGGCACTATTGCTGACAAGTGGGACAAACAAAAAGGAAAAGACTTTGCACCTAGTGCTGCGTGTTCGTCAGGATTTCAACAGGAAGCAGACAGCACCATCATACTACGAAAATCAGAGAAGGATTTATTTACGCAGGAACTATTTTCAAGGTGTGGACAGGAAACTTTGGACTAGAGTACTGTGGAGTTATTATCACTACTCCTGAGCTTAAAGAAACTGAAAGGAATCAGAAGGCAAGAGTCATATAGAGAAGGCTGTCTTGAGGAAAACAGCTATCTTCATTTCAGGAGACAGCCAGACTAAGAGAGCCAAGGAAAGAGTACCCTGATCATCCTTCCTTCCTTCCTTCCTTCCTTCCTTCCTTCCTTCCTTCCTTCCTTCCTTCCTTCCTCCCTCCCTCCCTCCCTCCCTCCCTCCCTCCTTCCTTCTTTCCTTCCTTCCTTCCTTCCTTTCTTTCCTTTCTCTCTCTCTCTCTCTCTCTCTCTCTCTCTCCCCCTGTCTCCCTGTCTCTCCTTTCTTTCTTTCTTTCTTTCTTTCTTTCTTTCTTTCTTTCTTTCTCTTTCTCAGCTGTCGCTCAGGCTCTCCAATTGGCTGAGGCCTTGGGAAGCCAGTGGTCCAGGGAAATCCGTTGATGTATTCCATGTTGGTTAGCCAGACTTCCTAGTACCAAGAGAAGGGCAGAGAAGAGAAGGGAGGAGATGAAGATTTCCAATACATGGTGCCAGAGATTGGTTCTTCCCTTCATCAGACACACCTTTATTAAATTTGCAAACATGCCCAGCCACTGTCCCACTGCACTTCTGACCCTCCTACTTCTGTGAAAATGAAGCAAAATTATGATAAAAATAACATTGAAAGAGATTTTCAGAGTGGAATCAGGAGGACATCAAAGGAAAGGGGCTTATGCTGGGAATGTGGACTTTGGTTACCTTCTGACTACAAACCTCTAGAACATTGTTCCCAGAGACCCAAGTTGCATAGCAAGAGGTTATCAGACTTGTTTTATCTTTTATCAGTTTCATAGCCTCTGTCACACAGCACTTGATCTCATCTCCACATAAAAGAATTTTTGCTATCTTATCAATACTGTGTACTCAATATAAGTCCCCACAGTCCTTGCTTTCTCTGGAACCCTGATTCATAGCTACCTGAATCTGTGTTTTCTGACTTGCAATTCTGATGGACCTACATAAAGAGGTGGGTTTTTGTTGTTGTTTTGGTTTGTTTTTTTTTTTTCACTTTTGTAGTTTCCAAGTTTGAGTGGATCAACACCTCAGGACTTAATCCTGGCAATGGACAACTAAATTAAGTTGTCCTTTTTCTCATCTGTCCCCAACTAAACTGTGCTTCACAGCAGCTCCAAATTAAACTTCCTCTCTTTTATTTAGTTTCTATAACCCATCTCCTGAAAACCTTCCCTTAGCCCGGGCGTGGTGGTGCATGCTTGTAATCCCAATACTTGGGAGGTGAGACCAGAGGATCCCGGTTCGCGGCCAGCCTCAGCTACTTGGTGAGGCCCTCCACAACTTAGTGAGGCCCTGTTTCAACATGAAGAATAAAAAATAGGGCTGGGGGTGTAGCCCAGAGGTAGAATGCCCCTGAGTTCAATTCCCAGTACCGCAAAAAAAAAAACCTTCCCTTACCCTCGCTAGACTAAGTAATTTCTCCTTCCTGTGCCCCATCCCTCCCACCCCACAACTCTGGAATACAGTTAAGAGAAGGAGAAGAAAGTGGTACAGAACAAGGACCTAGAGTTAACATTGTTGGATTTTAAAACCTATTTTGGGCCACCTCTTGGCTGTATGACTTTCGGCATGTTTTCTCATTTGTAAAATAGAAATAATAATAGTAAGCTGGGCGTGGTGGCACACGCTTGCAATCCCAGTACTTTGGGAGGCAGAGACCGGAGGATCCGGGTTCGCGGCCAGCCTCAGCTCGCGCATGCGCGTGCGCACTCTCTCTCTCTCTCTCTCTCTCCCTGTCTCTCTCTCTCTCTCTACTTAGTGAGGCCCTCCGCAACTTCGTGAGACCCGGTTTCAAAATAAAGTATAAAAAAATAGGGCTGGGGGCGTAGCGCGGAGGTAGAACGCCCCTGCGTTCAATCCCCGATACCGCAAAAAAAAAAAAAGAAATAATAATAGTACCTACTTCACTTGGTTACAAATAAAAATTTAATAAGAAAATTCATGGAAAATATTTAGCCTGGCCTCAATAAACATTAGGTACTATTACTGCTACCACTTATCCTCTTCCACAGTTACTACCATCTTCAGCACCCCTATTCCATTTCTTGTGCTTAATTATATTTGGTGAGACCTTTGAGGGTAAGTTCATATCTTATGCATCTTTAAACATCAGTTGCTTCCTCTTATTACTCCTCCTTAATGTGGTCTCTTCCCTGAGAATTTCCTAGTCTGGAGGACTTAATTACCACCACTGGGTTACCTTAGAAGCACATTCAAGTGCTGTGAAAACTTACACTCTGACCTGTTTTCATATCTCCTGGCTCCCCACTAGCTGTTCATGGAGCTAAAAGCTATCACTTGAGGAGGATGATCGTGTGGAGAGCAATGGTTTTAGAACCCTTGATTGCACATTCTAATCACTTGGGGAATTTTTATATGCCAATTACCCAAGCCTCTCTAGAGAAAGCTTTCACGGTAATTCTAACATGCAGGTGAGGTTGAGAACTACTGGAGGTAGAAAGAATAGCGCGTACTGGAAAGAGATCGTACACGTACGTCTGTAAAGGAATGGAAGTCACAGATGTGACCACCTGAAGTCATCGTTCCTGTACCAGGTGTGGAGGGCCATATTGAGAATTGCTCACTACAGTCTGCCATTTGACCTCCTTTGGCAGCCACATTTCTTATGTCATTATGGTTTTATTTGTCCTTCTTTGTGTTGACTACTGATTTTGTGCTTCTAATTCTTTTTAGAAACATCTCAAATACCAAAATTGGTTTTACTCATTTTTTAGGTACAAAGTTCTGCTGTTGATTGATGTAGATACTCTACCCCCAAGAAGTAGCGCATAATTCCTTAAGTGTAGGCTTCCCATGATGACTTCCAAAGAATATAGTATGGAAAGGAGGCAAAAGCTATGGGGAAATCTGCCAAATATCACCTCAACCAGGTGATCCAGGTTGATTTCACCAGTGATGGTATATGTCCTTGATATGATATGGTGAGAATGTCACTCTACTTGTATGATCTTTCTGCCTAAAATCCATCACCCCAGCCTGATCACGAGAAAAAGCATCAGATAAATCCCAGCTGAGGGATATTCTTCTAAATATATAACCATTACAATTCAAAACAGTGAAGGTCATCAAAAAAACAGGAATGTCAGAGAAATTATCACAGCCAATCAGGAGACACTGAGATTAAATGTAGTGTGAAATCCAGGATGAGACCCTAGAACAGGAAACAGAGATTAGGCAAAATCTAAGGCCATCTGAATCAAGTCTAGGCCTTAATTAATACTGACTTGCCCATCTAGAGTCATTAGTTATGACAAATATCCTCTCCTGATGCAAGATGTTAACAACAGGGGAAACAGGGTAGTGGTAGGTAAATATATATATATATATATAGGAATTTTCTTTGCAACATTTCAGTAAATCTAAAACTATTCTAAAATAAAAGTTCACTGATAGATCCGACACTCTTTTGAAAGTCATGGAACTGTAAAATTTTTAAGAGGCAAATGTTACTATATCTTAACCCATTGCTATTAAACTAGTGGTTCTCAAACTTGCACATTTATTACAATCACCTGCAGGGCTAGTTAACCAGATTGCTATATCCCCATCCCCCAGGTCCTGATTCTGTAGGTCTGGGGTGGGGCTTGAGAATTTGCATTTCTAACAAGTTCCCAGGTGGTGCTGATCTGCTAGTCCACAGACCAAACCCTCTGCTGTGTACATTAAGCCTTGGAATTCAAAAGCAAGCCTCCGCTCATGCATCTTCATCAGCAAATAAGGTACATTGGCTTTATTTGAATGTATTTCTTTCTATGGTAGCCAAAGAGTTGATACCATAATGACTGATATATGATAACTTTATTATAATTCCAGTAAATTTTTGAATTTTATTGCTCTGTGCACATTTTTTTACAATAAGTAAATGCTGTTGTAATATCTAGTTTGGTTTTCAGAAAAGCTACTTACAAGAGATAAATGGGAACTTATAAATAAAGTGTATGTGGCTTTACCCATAAGTCTGCAAGAATGTAACAAAAAATCATAGGGTGAATATAGAATTTGCCTTGGAATTTCTCACCTGAAGAATGCTTGCCCTTAAACTAAAAAGATGAGAGGAAGTCCATGTTTGGATGTTTTTGCCTGCGGTTTTTGTCTGTCAAGACAAATTCAGAAAGAGAAGTGTGGGAGGGCTTATCAATTTGACAAATGTCAGAGGGTTCACAGCAAAGACCTGGATTTGTCTTGTTAGTGCTTGTGCTCGTGTGGGGGTCAGGATGCGTGCCTGTGTGAGAGAGCGGGCGCGAAGCTAGCAATGCCCTGATTTGAAGCACCTTCCAGAGCTACTTAAAGACTTAGCCGGAAACATCCATATCATTTCTTTAAATGGATTGTACAGCCATGGGGAGAAAGTTTAAAAGGGGAATGTGTCCGGGTAGATGAAAAACATAAATCTGGGTTTATGGTATTTCAAAATGAACTGGATTTAGAGAAGATAGATCAGTGAAACCCTTTGACAGACGTAAGTTCTTTTGTGTGCTTGGTGTTACTCTGTTTTAGATCTTTACTAAAATGTTTTGAAATTTAGTGACTTTAGAAATTACAGGGTAGAACCTACTGTATCACCGTTTGCTATTACACTGAAATAGAGCCTCTATAAAACTATCTAAAAAGCCCAAGCCCATAAGGAAGGTGCTACTCCTTGCTCTAAAAACCCAGGGTAATAGAAGGCTCCCATCTCATGTTTGGTTATGGGGTTCGCTGCCAATTTCTGCCACAACCATCTGTATTCGAACGTCATGTTACTTTGGACTCCATCTTGCCATTACTGCTCCAGCTGTGTGAAGACTGTGAGGACCCCGGTCCCTTTTTCAGCAGGATGTGGGGTTTTCTCCCCTGGAACTGCAGATATTGCTTCTCCAAGAGGTGCAGCTCCAGTGTAAGGGAGGCAGCAGCCCGCATTGTGGGGGTGGAACCGCTCAGCTCATTCACCTAGAGATAAAGGGAGATGCTGAGAAGGAATGAAATAGCAATAGGAAAAAAATAGCAACTGTCGGCAGAGGGACTGACAGCTAGGATTGTCAAAAGTCCTCCCCCAGCCCTTCATACCCAAGTTTATTTAATAATAATAATCCAGAAAGCAATGGAGAAATACGCCCATCTTTCTGGAGAGTTTCTCCTTCAACTGAATACTTCTTGTCTTTTCCTGAGCTTCCAGGATTCAGTTCCCCTCTTTCTTATTCCTTCTGTCCCTCGCTGCTCTGTTTTACCTCTTTTCCTTTTTGGTGCCATATCCCTTAAGCCAGGAGAATAACAGGATAATATAATGGTACTCATTTAGTGGCTTGTTTTCTTCTCTTGTGCATTTTGGCTGTGCGTAATGATTCCGATCCAAATTCCGTTTTGTGTCTATTTTGGTTCCTTCTGTTTTCTTGTCCTTGTCCACCATCCTGACTTAAGCTTTCTGGTTCTCCAGTGGTTTTCCTCTCTAACACTAGTTAATACAAATGCATCATCATATTGCTGTCCAAGGACTCTGGCTAAGCCCTCTACCTCTAGCTCCACCTTGTGTTTTAAGTCTCATGTTGATGTCTTTATTTTTTAATAATAGCAAAGAGTTGTTGATTTTACCTAGTCATATTTCCCACCTTTGGTTTAGCAGTTAAATCAGCTATAGCTTACTAGTGAAGACCAGTTTTATACTCATTTTTTAGGTTGAGCTAGTTGTCCTGGAAGTAGGAGTGTGGCACTCGTGAATGCCATCTTTCATAAATCAGAGGTGAAAACCTGAAAGTTGGGAGAAATTTCTTTTCCAGTCTATTAAGTGCCAAACACACAAAACAGAAGCTTCTCAATATTCTTAGTTTAGTTTAAGAACTAGAGAAGGATGTTTCTAATTCTAGCCTCTCCATTTACTAATCATGTAACCTTAGTATTTCCTAACCTTTTAACAACTCTATGGGCTTTCATCTGAAAAATTGAAATGGTGCTCATCCCACCTCCCAAGGTTGCTATGCAAATCAAATGAGATTTTGCATCTGAAAATGACTCGCAAATTACAAATATTTTTGTCAGTATAAATTGTACAAATGTAAACTATATTCTTTGGTAGTGAAGCACCAGCTAGCCCACATTTGATGATGTTGTGAGTGTTCTAGCCCTTTCCCATGATGCCTACTTTCTCCACTGCTGATCCCAGGACCCCTTGCTGGGTCTCTATGGGTGTGCATACATTGAGCCTCCTCCCTCTCCAGGAGGAAAATCCCAGGGTACCAAGGAAACTCCAGAGCCATTGACCTGTCTACATCAGAACATACTCTTTCAGGCCGGAAGCACTTGGGCCTGAATCCCAAGTTGCTATTGGTGTGTATTTTTGGACAAATGTCCTAACATCTCAAGGTGGGAATTCTCTCATCTTAAAAACTGGGACAATTGTTCCTTCAGAATTCTGCATTCAACTCCTAATAAGTATTCTATAGTTATGAATTGAATGAATAATAACAATGTTATAAGCTGGGTGCTGTGGTGCACACCTATAATCCTGGTACTTCGGAGGCCGAGAATCACAAGTTCCCAGCCAGCCTTAGCAACTTGGGAGGACCCTGTTAAAAAATGTGAAGAGATAAATAAATAAATAAAAGAATTGGAGGTATAACTCAGAGGTAGAGCACCCCTGGATTTAATCCCCAGTACCATAAAAATAAAATAAGTGTTATATACATGGCAACAACAAGGCAACTGTAAGTGAGATGTGAGACCAGGAATAAGATCAGAAGGCAGGTTGGAAGAGTTGCTTGGAACAAACCTTTTCAATTAATCAGAAAAGGTACTGAGAGAATCAGCACTTAAGTTTCACACTCTTTACTCCCCTGAGCTTGGTGTGGTTCTCTGTCCCCCCTTGAGACAAGCATTCTTGGCCCTTCAGCTTATGATACCCTTGGGTGATAGCAAGAAAGACACAGCATGAAGTGCGGTGGTGCGGTGGTGCGGTTGAATGGTTCTGGGATTCTGAGCAGGGATTTTCAGTGTCTTTCATATAGAGGCAACTCTGAAAGCTCAGCTAATGCCTACAACTGTCGTTACCATAGAGAGCTCTAAGCCCACTTTGTAACAGTGGAGTCAAGACGTGAATTATTTCTCAGTGAAACAAAGAAATGATTTTAGGTGACAAATATAGAAGAACTATGCTCTACATTGCTCTTAATCAACAACGACTAAAGGCCGCACGATGGAAAGCCTCTTAGGAGAGACTGACAGTGCCAAGTAATCCTCTCTGACATGTCTTGCCCTGTCAGTTTTAGGCAAATTAGCAAGTTCAAATAGACCGCATCGGTGCCTGTCTTTCCAGCTGTGGTGATTCTCAAGCTCAGTGTGATACTTTTATCTGCTTGCCTGATCAAAATGCCTGAAAGTCGTGTCCATTCCTCCAGAGGATCATTAAAAGGAAATGGAAGTATATCCACTGGTGCCTGCCAATCTTTCCTATCAAATGCTCTGTTTGACTGGCATGTGACACTCTGCTTCACAGTATGTGGGAAACCAGAGCTGGCCTCAAGTCTTTATAGGAAATATGAAGAGCCCCTGTCATTTTTTAAAGAAGCCCTTTTTTATTTTTTTTCTAAATGAGAGCCTGCTACTCATTCACTCTTCTCCATTTCCTTATGTTCTTGGAATCCTCAGCATCAGGTAGCTTCTGCAATTTTCAAGTTACTGTTGGGGAAATAGAATCCTAGGTTTCCTCTGCTTGGATCTCTCTGCGCCTGAGACTGCAGAAAGAAAACATAGAGAATTAAACTCCTTTATGGCCACCCTGGCTCTTATTATTGGTAACTTGATGGCTGAGACATATGCTTTAGTTTATTCATTACCTCTTTATTTCCCCTTTGGGTCCCAATCAATGCTTGGTTGCTTGTCTCACAAATAGAGTGCTTGGATTTCTGTGCTGATTATATGAAAGTAGGTTGTGCAATGAGACCTGTCAAGGAGAAACAAGAAGAAAACATTCTTTTGGGACTTTACAATGACAAGTTTTTGCCAATATACTGGAATATATAAGCGCTTGATCTTCTTTGTATTGAGGTCATGCAACACATATCAAAAAAGTTGGGAACTAGCCACTTCTCATATTGATGATGCTTTTATAGACTGTCCTACACTCTGGTTCAGGAACTATTGGTCGGCGCATTAATTGAAACTGCTACTCTGGGTGTTTTCATCCCTAACTGCCCCCATAATGACTCTTCTAAGATATCTCTATTTCTGTCTGTCCTCCACCTGCATTTCCTAGCAGATAAACTATCTTCCTACTTTACTGAAAAGTTAAAGAAAGCTTTTTAATTTATTCTGTCTCTTTCAAATATCATCTTAGAATAAAGGGTAATGGCAGCCTGTCTCTGAGGGCTTGTGCTCTGCAGAACAGCTCCAATTGAGACATTCAGTCATGCTGAGGTGTCCAGGATGTTCCCACCCTCGAGCTGAATGACAGAATCCTGGGACATCGCCTTTGATTTTGCTTTGCTTTGGCCATTCTCCTGAAACAGCCTGTTCCCATCCACTTGTTCACAATCTTGACTCTACCCATTTTTCAAAATTGAGCTGAAATAACACCTTGTTCCTCAAAATCTTTACTTTCTTCTCCAAATCCAATCTCTCTTTCCTTTCAAATGCACCCTCCAAGCATTTTTTTGTGCCTCTCAGGATATTTACACAGTCTGCTTTATATTTTGATTGTCTATTTCCTGCTCCTCCTCACTACAACAATGCCATAATCTTCGCCTTTTTAAAAAAATCTGTGACCCTTTACAATACCAAGGCTATTTAGATCCTATTTAGGGTTGGATATGGTTTGTTTCCCAAAGGTTCATGTTCTAGAAGCGTGGTCCCTGGTGTGGTGATGTTGAGGTGATGGGACCTTTAAGAGGTAGGGCCTAGTGGAAGGTAATTAGGTCATAGGGGCTCTGCCCTTGTGAATGAATTAATGCTGTCTCTCCAGAGTGGGTCAAGTCTTGTGGGACTGGATTAGTTCTTATGAGGGGGATTATTACAAAAAAGCAAACCTGGACCCTCCTCTGTTTTTTTTGTTTGTTTTTTGTTTGCTTGCTTTTGTGGTGTGGTGTGGTGTGTGTGTGTGTGTGTGTGTGTGTGTGTGTGTGTGTGTGTGTGAGTGATCTCTCTCTTTTGTGGTACTGGGGATGGAACCCAGGGGCCTTCTACCTCCAGGCTATACCCCCAGACCTATTTTATTTTTTATTTGGAAATGGGGTCTCACTAAGTTGCTGAGAGCCTCACTTAGTTGCTGAGACTGGCTTCGAACCTCTGATCCTCCTGTCTCAGCCTCCCAAATACTGGGATTACAAGCGTGTGCTGCCATGCCCAGCTCTCTTTTGCATACAATCCTGCATGTGATGCGAACTGTCATGTTATGATGCAGCCAGAGGCCCTTATGAGAGACTGAAAAGATGAGGCTACCCATTCTTGAACTTTTAACTCCAGAACTATGAGCTAAATAGATCTCTTTTCATTTCACATTACCCACTGTCAGGTATTTTGTTATAGCAGCTCCAAATGGACTAAGGCACTAGATTCTGTTGAATTGGTCTGAATTTCCCTTACTAAAAATATGAAAACTTTGTGAATAAAGGATTTGGGTTATACTAAGCCATTTTACCTGAAATAATATGTGCATAAACCTGAGAAATAGATGCCTCAGGTTTTATCTTTTGGATATTTTGTCAGCTTTTATAAATTTTGATCTCTACAGCATTAAAAAAATATGTTAGCCTTTCTTGATTTTCCAGTTATTCCTGTTAAGTCAATCCTGTTAGTCCAATAAATCTGTTTCTTGCATGAAAATGCCAAGGTGGTTATATACAACTGAACAATTTTATAATTGAGGAGTTTTAAGACAGAATTTGCATGATAATGTCTATAGAATTCCATTTATCCTTCCTGGTGAGTGCATCAGTTTAAATTTTGAATTGGTAATGAACACTGCTTCTTCAAGGGAATTAGCTGGAGAAAATATCAATGTGTGTCAGGGTTCTTTTATATGGTTTCAGAAAGATGGTTATATATGCCCTTTAGAGGCATATTTTGTATGAAATTTAGCTTAAATCTTTTCTTAGGTTTGCCATCCCTGCTGTTGGGTTAAGTAAATTTAATTCCTCTTAACAGTTGGGCTTTCACTTAGCAGGTGAAAGTCTGCTGAGGACTGGAGTCTCCAGCCCTCATAGAGGTCAGCGTGCTCCTGTTTCACTGATCACCACCAGCAGCCATGACCCTGACCAGCTGCCTGGAAACGTGGGCAGTCAAGAACAAAGAAAACTGGCCAGTAGTATGGCTGAGTCTCTACCAATTTTTTTGAGGAGGGGAGGAACCCCACTTGGGACATGTTTGTCACTATAAACATTATTAAAGAAGATGGAAGCCCGGCACAGTGGTGCATGCCTGTAATTCCAGTTCTTAGGAATCTAAGACAGGAGAATCATAGGTTTGAAGCCAGCCTCAGCAACTTAGCAAGGCCCTCAGAAACTTAGTGAGACCCTGTTTCAAAATAAAAAGTAAAATAAGGCTGGGGGTATAGCTCAGAGGTAGAACACCCTGGGTTCAATCCCTAGTAACATAAAAGGAGGAGGAGGAGACAACAACGATCTGGTATCTTAAGAGAAATATTTGTCAAATTCTACCTTCATGTTAGTTTGTCCTTTTTTAAAAATATGATTAAATCAGCCTAGATGATTTTTAAAAGAGGTGAAAAGAGGCACAGGAACCCAGAGTAACACTTCTTTTTTTTAATATACTTTTATTGGTGAATTGTGATTTTACATAATAATGATGTTCAGTGGTAGAACCATACATGCACACAGCACTTGCTGTGCTTCCCTCTGGATCCCATCCCACTCCCTCGTCCTCCACGTATGTATTTATCGAGATTGATATTGATAGTTTTGTATATGTACATAGCATTATTTGAACTGTTTTTTTCATCAAGTCTCCTCCCCCCCAATACCCTCTACTATTCTACTGCTACCACTCTTGGGTATCTTTCCAAAGGAACTGAATACCCTTCTTTTTTTAAACCTTAATATCCATCTAATCAAAGAAACAATGACATATATACTACTTGGCATCAAGTCATAATTTTAAACCAGAAACAACCCATAGAGATGAGCTGTCCTTATCAGCTCAAAGAAACAAGTCCCTTGACCCAAGGTCATAGAGCTGGTGGCCACCCAGGACATAAGCCCATACCTCTTCTGCAAGCCCAATGTTCTTTCTGTTATGCTATGCAGTGCTTCTCCTGTCATTTGAGACTTGGGGTTCCATTAAAATGAGTTCTATCCCACAAGTTGAAGGAATGACTCTATCATGCATCCTTGGGATCTTCCTTTAAAAATATTTTAATCACCATATCAAGATCCTCATCGTTCTTGGATATTTACTCAACACCCTGTATCCAAAATAGCTGACATTTACTGAGCACTGACTATGGGGCAGGAAGTCCTGTTCTCAGGGCTTATGCATACAAAATAATTTAATGCTCACAAAAACCAATGCCAGAGGAACTGTTATTATCTCTCTGTATTTAATTTTATCTATCTATCATCTATTTATTTATTTTGTGGTACTGGGGATTGAACCCAGGGGCATTCTACCTCTGAGCTACACCCCCAGCCCTATTTTTTATTTTGTTTTGAAACAGGGTCTCACTAAGTTGTGAAAGGCCTCACTAAGTAGCTGAGGATGGCCATGAACCTGTGATCTTCTGGTCTCAGCCTCCCAAGTACTGGGATTACAAGCATGCACCACTATACCCAGCTCTCTGTATTTTTAAATAAGAGAAGGTTAGGCAGACTGGCAATCTGACCAAAAGCCCATGCTCTGAACACTATCCTATGGACACCCACATTAAACTACAGCATGTATACTAGGAGCTACACAGAAATGTGGGCTAAACCCACCCACTGGGTAGCTGCAGATTTGGTCCTTACTTTATTCCAAGGACCATTACAAGTATTTCTCTGCCCTTGTCACCTCCTTTCTTGCATGTACAAACTTAGATTATTCCAAAGCATAGTAGCTCATGACCACCAGATTAGAACTACCTCACCTTCAAGAAGGAATCTGTTTGCCTGTTGACTCAAAGGAGCATGCCTGTGTGGTCAGGTGTTCTCTAAACACCTCTGCTGCTATAAATTGTGTCAACAACACAGTACGTTATTCTCCATCACACACCAGTGGCGTTTGTGCAATAGTTCCATTGCAAGAAGTACAAAGCTCTAACAAGGTTCAAGAGTCTGGAGAATGTCCCCCAAGTCTGCCAGTCCCTGTCCTATACTCTCAGCAGAATTACCTGCTTCACAATGATCTCTGTCCAGATTGCCCAGATTGGCAATGGAATGCTCTGGTCATATAAGATACATTGAATGTATCCTAAGAATTCTGCAATCATCTAAACCGGGGCCGGGTTTGGCAGTAGGAAGATGCTTTGAGTTGTTTTTACCTTGTGATACAGTCATCAGGGGCAGGCCTCTGGCAATCTGAGCAGATGGCTGTGTGGATATTTGCTCAGTGAGGTCAGAAATGAAGGTGATCTGTAGAGTGGGAGAAACAGCAGAAGTGTAAATGGCAGAGGCAGGCAGACTTTCCAACAGCTGTGACAGAACTGGAAGGCCCCCTTTGCCGAGTGCATGGCTGCCAGCTTTACACACTGGGGCAGAAGCCCATAAGCTGGAGGACGTGATATAGTACTTTGTAGCCTAGGATCTTACAGAGTCATGAGTTTCACAGAGGTTGATAAAATGTTTTAATTTTCCCCAAATTGCATCTGTTTATTAATTCCTAAATCAAACACAGATTTGTGTGTTTTGTTTCTAGGCTGAAAATGTGTTTTAAGACCAATTCAAGTAAATTACTCTATACCATCCCCATTCCTGGAAAAAACAATATATATATATATATATATATAATCGCATTTAGATGCATGTTTTGCTTCCATTCCACATGGTTTCAAACCAGCTTGTTGGCGTTCTCACCGATCCTTTGCAGAAATTCCCACTCAGTGGACTATTCTTGTTACTTCTCTTCCCCTCTTTTCCCACAAGTCCAAAATTTCTCAGTTAAAGGAAAATTCAAAAACTACTGCCACTGTGGAAGGGATCGAAGTCTCCAAAAAGATGAAATGTGAGAACTGGGAACAATTCAGAGATCACCTTCTGACAGAATAGCTTGTGGGGATTCATGAAATGATTCGGTCAGTAGAAGTAGCTCACTCCAGGCGGAGGGGAAAAAGGGAGAGGAGTAAAGTCCCAGGAAAGTGCAGAGTGGCCATTAGGTTTCCTGAGGTGGCTATCTTAGAAGAGGACATAGAATTCTAATCTTCAACACATCTATTTCTAGCATCCTGTGATGTATTAGTCTGCCTTTGTGGAGTGTATGACTAGTTTCCCAGGGTCTTGCATCCTTGGTTGATCTAATAAGAGCAATTTTCAGAACCTCTACCATTGAGGACCAGACTCTGAGCCTCTGAGACTCTCAGACTCTGAGACTTCTACAGCAAAGTGCTAACAGGTTGAAAGTTCACTTCAAGAATGTCAACTAGCCTCTCTTTTAAAAAAAAAATCTCTTCACTGAGTGACTTGGGTTCAGTTCAGAAGCCATCTGATGAAAGATACCAGTTTTCCTATCTGGCTGCAAGGAGACATCACTGGAAGCATCCAAATGAAATATTTGTAAACTTTTCCTAAAATAGAAACTTTGAACAAAAGTACACAAATAAGAGGTCTTTACTTCTGGAGACTTCTGTAAAGAGGATATGCTAGCTATGAAAGCTAGTGGTGCTTGATCTATTTAGGTGTTAGACTAAGTAAGGGAGATTAAACAAAATTTACATTTTTTTTTTTTTACTGTGTGAGTGTGTGTGGTAGGGTTCTCATAGGAAATCATTGTTTTGGAGTAAACCAGGGTGTCTATAGGTAAGAGTCCTTAAGTGTGGTAGCTTAGGGGGTTGATGCTATTGATGTACTACACATGCAAATTTTATAAAATTTTGTGTGTATGTATATTTCCCTGGGAAAAGCATCCATAGATTTTCCCAGATTTTAAAAGAGGTCCATGACTGAATAAAAAAATTAAGAACATAGAAATTACAGATGTTCTCAGGTTAGTAATATATAAAATGAGGTGTGGAAAACAGAGGGATGGTGGCCCTGAATAATGTGGAGAAAATCAGTGTATTAAGAAAGTAGGATTCGAGCTCATTTGAAAAGCTTTGCACAGAGAGGTGACCTTGCCCTGTAGGGTGCGTGGTAATGGGGTTGAGTAGGTGGACTCAGACTCCCCTACATAAGCTTGGTCTCCACAGCCTGCCTCCAGATCTCTTCCCAAATGGTCACCTAATCCTGTGGTCTTGAGTCTTTGGTAAACATTTTTTCCTCATTTGTTTTTGTTGTGATGGCAGCCTGCATTCTTCTTGAAGAGAACACCATTCATTACCTCCCAACTGTGGGGATGTGCTGAACAAGAAATAAAGAAAGGAAAAGGAAATAGTTCTATCAAAGGTATTGATTATATGCTAAACTTTAAAGGTTGATTGTATCATGTATGAGAGATGGGTTTTAATAGGAAGGCAGAAAGGTAAAAATTTAACTTTCTGGCTTCTCTTGGTTTAGGTCTTAGCAATGAGTATTCACTGTATGGTTTAATCAGCTGTGAAATCCCCAGATATCAGATCTGTTCAGATGGAATCAGAGAAGTATCTAAAAACAGAGAGTACAAAGTGGTCACTGCTGGACTGAGTCCAGTCCACCAGCTTAGGTAGTTGGTAGCATAGTGTTTTTGTGTTTAATTAAAAATGTAAAGATAGCACATAAATTCAGCTTCTATTGAAAACAGATAATGCAATAGCATTGGTATGGCCATGAGTGATGGGGGCTGCAAGCAGCCCCTCCCTGTCCACAGGGCATGTGTAATCCAGCGTGCCCAAATCCCCACCATCCCTATTCACCTGCATCCCTTATTATGTTGCCGAGTTTTAAATTAAATCCCGAAGGCCATGTAGGATTCTGTGCTAAACTTGGGATTTTACTCTGTAAGCAATGGGCAGTTATGAAGGTATTTTAATTGCGGAAAGAGGAATGATCTGATTTTGGGGAGAATAAGAGGGAAGTAAAGTAGAAGGTAGGAAAATTAATTAAGGAAATTGCTGTAGTAACCCAGTTTGGAAACCATGAGAATGGAACTACAACACAGCTATTGAGACTGGAGAGGAGACAAAACTGAGAGTTGTTAGGTAGAAGCAACGGGACTTAATAAGTAGAAAGAAGATTAGAGAAATGGAGTTAAGTCCAGGGAGACTTGAGTGACAAGTGGAAAGGTAAGGCTATTTATTAATATAGGTAAAGCAGTTTGGGACACCACTAAACTATTCTAGTTTTTTAAATGACAAGAAATTCCAAAGAAATGTAGCCAAGAGTGTGTTGTATGAAACCAAGGAGCCGTTCTATGTAATGACTTGGTTCCAACAGTGTGCACTGGCCTTTGGGCTTCCAGTCAGGCTGTGTGAGAGTCTGGACTAATGGTCATTACTTCTCAGTCCCTTTGGACTCCTATAACAAATGGCTAGAGGCTTTTTGGCTTATAAATAACATAAATTTATTTTTTACTATTCTAGAGGCTGAAAGTCTGAGATCAAAGCTCCAGCAGATTTTGTGGATGGTACCTTCTCACTCTGTCCTCATCTGATGTAAGGGTACAAGAGAGCCCTCTGGCCTCTTTTATGAGGGCACTAATCCCATCCATAGGGCTCCACTCTCATGACACACCAAATGACCCACATACCCATACCATAACATTGTCAGAAGTTAAATATATGGGAAGGGGAACAAATATTCAATCCAGAATAATTGCACTCACTGTCTTTAAAAAATAAGAAGTATCATACTCCAGGGATTTTAGAACAGTAGTTGTTTAATGTGAACCAGATTCCTCTAAATTCAGAGATGCCAGACTCTAGCCCGGACCTTCTGAATCAGTATCTCCAGGGTGTGTCTGACCATCCGCATTATTAAAGAGCCTTCCAGGTGGTTATTACTTCTGCAGTTACTCCCACTAATCCTTTATGTGATCTGCTACTCTTTTCTTTCCTATTGCTGCATAGTTATAATTATTGAGTGTTGTCTCCTGTCAATTTAGCATACTTTCCTACCCACTATTTGAAACAATTTCATTCTCATTATCTCTTTCTTGCCTAGTTTTATGAATTCTTTTCTTTTTTGGTGATATTTGCTCTCTCCAAGAAAAAAAGCAAGGAGTTTTGCATTTTTATTATTGTATAACTAATAAGTAAATAAACACATTGCCAAAGGAAGTTACAGTTCTGGTGTGGGGGTGGAAGAACCTTCCATTGGCAAGATTAATTTGACATTGATCTATTATAAATTGCTTCTGTCATATATCTTTCCTGAACTTCTCTATCTGAGCAAAATAATATATAATAAAAGAAGAAACGTGACTCACTGGTGCTATGATTTCAAACGGGATGCATAAGGAGAAGAGAGAGTACCTGTTTTATTTCAGTTAAGTTACAGCTCTGTCTTTTTTCTACTGTTGATCTTATATGTAGAGAGGTACCTTATGATATTTTAATTTAACCTTCATATTTTAGATGAAACCAGAAAGGTGACAAAACTGTCTGCTATACAATGACCTGCTCCCCAAAAAAGCTAATGTTTGTGACACATCAAAGTATCATTGGTGACCACATAGTGGGTTTTTGAGAACTTTATCAGGGGCCTAGCTTCCCTTGGGTTAGAGAAGATTCTTTAGTAAACTAAAGAGTACAATTAGCTCTTTGTGTTCATCACATATATTTGAAGCATTTGATACTAGAACTAGTTTTTTTTTTTACAACATGTGGTGTATTTACTAAGGAAAAGACTGAAAACCTCAGCTAGTCGATGTCTACCTCCAGACTTTCAGTGGCATCTCAAACAGGGTCAACAGCTAAGATTGTTTGCATGTGGAATAAACTAATAACCCTTTTAGATCTTCTGAACAATAGCCCAAGCATTCCTCACTTCTCTCTGGAAAAAGAAAAAAGGAAATGATGTTCTTTCTGAGTGAGTTTCATGTCTCAGTTCTAAAGCCTCCTGATTATTGAAGATGCTGGAAGAGTCCTGGTTGATGGTATCTTGCAACCTGGGCAAGTACTACTATATTTGCAAAATGAGATCTAAGGACCACACTGAGCTCAGTCTATGGACTTCCAAGAAAGGATTCTGAAGTTCCTGATTGGCAAAATGCTGCATGTTACTTTCTTTTGGGGGAGGAAGATAGATTCTGGATGTGAAAGAGAATTTTGATTGTTCAGTATCTGATGTCCCACTGAGTCTGGCCTGACTGTCTCCTGTACATCCCTTTTCAAGGGTGAGCTCTCCACGTACCCATGATCTAAGCTGAATAGCATATCACTAGGGGATGTGTGCGTGTGAAGGACATTGATAGAGGAAAACAAAAAGTGAATCTTGACTCATCTAATATGAAGTCTTATTTGAAATTATCCTGGAGTATACCCATATTTTAACTTAGAAACTAAAAACAGGCATCTGATAATGTGAACCTTTGCAGGAAGGATAGCAGCTTAAGAGCATAGCTCTGAAACCAAGCTTCCTGGTTTCTAATATGGCTCCATTGCCTACTACCTTTACGGCCTTGGGCAGATTCTTTAACATCTCTGATTCTGTTTCCTCATCAGTAAGACAGAGATGAGAAGGGCAGCTGAGTGTAATCAGAAACAGCAGATATAAGACTGGAAATCTAGCCAGAGAGAGGGAGGAGCCAGAGTCGGTTCATTCCACTAACCATTAGTAGCCACCCAATAACCATGCTGTGTTTTTTTGAGAAAGCTCAGGATCGCTTTTCCATGTGTAAGAACACCGAAATCTCTTGGGTCTCTGGCCCCTTCCATCTCAGTTCATGTCTTCAGGTACAGTTCATCTGTTGTCACAGATAGAATAGAGCTCACCTTCCAGCAGTGTGATGTCATGGGAAAACATGCAGTTTAGAGTCCCCAGATATGTTTGGCTCTGCTACTTAGCAGATATGCAATCAAAGCATAAACTTTTATGATTTAATTTTCTTTTTTTTTTTTTTACAAAGTAGGGACAAGGTTGGAGGGAGGATTCAAAACCAAGGTGAGATATTCTGAGAATATATTTTAAGAGGCCATACCAAAACATTTATTCCTCACTGTCTAAATTTTGTTTTTGCAGTAAGAATCTTCCTGGTGAGCAACACTGATGTGATGTGATTAGTTTTTCTGTTATGGTTTCGGTGGTCACCGTGAGTTCTTTTCCTTAGCCCAGATAGATATCATGAGCCGGGAAATAAAGATCCAGGACAAGCAGTTGGAATTTAGTACAGGGCAAAAAAGATTTATTATAAAAGCAGGAGTAACAGTGCTGTGTCTCAAAGGGGGAGTGGGGGGGAGAGAAAGAGAGAAGCATCATGTCTCTGAGGAGAATGCAATGGAGCCTAGTGCTGCTTCCTCCCTGGACCCCTGGGTCTTAAATAGAATTTGTCCTATCTGGTCTTCCATATCTGGTTTGCTAAGTTCCCATGCCAATAGCCCACACTTTGTCAGCATCTACATGAGAGGCTAATGTGTTTTTATTTTCCCAGACCGTGGCCTTCTAAGGTTTTTTTTTTTCTTTTTTAATTTTTTTATTGGTGGATTGTAGTCATACATCTTGATGGTTTTCAGAGTGGTAGAAGTATACATGCACACATTGGTCAATTAGCCCTCCCCCAATTGCCACCCCCATTCCCTTCCCCTTCCCTCCATCTCGTTTTCAGCATAGTAGTTGACTTTTAAGGTCTGTAATTTTCTTAGTGTTGGCCTTCATCTTATCTTTGTTGCCATGACCCAGCAGGCTCAGGACATAAGAAACCCAAACAGCAGGCTGGGAAGAGTAGGAAGCAGCCTGTTTTAACCTTTTAAATGCCTGCTCTGCTTCGGGACAGGGTATGGTATGAGATCATCCATAACCAGATCATTTTCCATCTCACATTCTGAGTATCTGAGGTACTCTAATTTCCATTTTACCTCAGTGGTTTTATAATCTTTTGTGAGATTATAGTATAATCATTAGAAATTTGGCCTTTAGGTTTTCCCTTTTTACTGTATGGAATATGTGCACCCCAGGTCTTTCTCTCATCAGGATGTGGGATACTAGACAGTAGAATCTGAGAAGGGAAATCCCCAGAATGGAGATTCCAGAAGCACCCAGAGTCATCTGGGAACATTCATAATGCTGACTGTCCAGGACGCTTGTGCCAAGAGACCACAGACAGACAAGAGCACTGGCCCTTCTACCTCTCTTAAGAATGTCCCAACCATTTTGTCTGTGAGTTATGGTAATAAGAAAAAGATACAGGTAGCAACTACCTTTATAAACTTTAGAAAAAAAATCCGATTTACCCAGAACCTGAGCCATCATATATGTTCAAATGATGCTTATAGGTATCATGACATGAAGAAAAAAAAAACTTAAGATTTCACAATCGACCCAGGCACTGTGGCACACACTTATAATCCCAGCTACTCGGGAAGCTGAGGCAGTAGGATCATGAGTTCCAGACCATCCTGGACAACTTAGCCAGACCCTATCTCAAAATTAAAAATAAAAAATTTAAAGGACTAGGAATGTGGCTCAGTGGTAGAGCACCCCTGGGTTCAATCCCTAGCTGGGGGAAAAAAATCTACAATACAGTTTCTCTGTTTCCTCCAGGACAATAGGGAAGTCAAGTCTGCTAGAAGAAGTGGGTATGGCAAGGAGGGGAAGAGTTACTACTTACCTTAATAGGTAGTTTTGAAGATTAAATAATGTAAGAAAAAGCACCAGGAAAATTATAAAATACTAGATAAGTATGACTTCATATTAAAACTGAAAGATTCAAAGGCAATACATGGATTAGAAAAAGCTACCTTAATTCTGCTAACCATCTTAAGATTAAGTATATAATATAATTTACAAATTATAGAAGGATATAATTATTTTAACTTCTAAAATTTCTCCTATATGGTCATCCATTATTTAATGTATGGGCACATGGCTTAATCCTTTTGTCATATTTTTTGTTACTCTTATTAGGGATGTGCTCATCAATACTGAATTTGTTCTTTGCTGGATAGAATTCTGTCTCATATTTATTTATCATTTTCCCATAGATGAGTTAGTTTGGGACACATTATATACCTTGATCCTTGTAAGGATTTATGACATTCCCCAATGTCGACCTCTGGGGTCGGGCACCTGAAGACGCAGAGGCACTGAAAGACTCAGACTACTTGACTGAGGCACAGGGGACCAAGGAATTCAATCCAAGGTCCCAATCTTTATTTTCTAAAGCCTTTATACCATTAGTTGCATGTAGGCAACAAGAAAAGCAAATATAGCAAGCAGAGCTGTCATCATTAGTCTTGTCCAAACATTATAAAAACACATTGTTTTACTTCCCAGCATTGCTGTTTTCTACTTGCTCAAGCAAATATTTATGTACCCCCCAAGACTGTACTAGATCTTATGTAGATGTCTTGGTTCCTACCAACTGCATCCTGGGTCTACAAGAAAAAGCAGGGTCCTCAGCAGAGCTTGTCCCGTGATCCCCAGGGCCACTTTTGACCCATTTCCTGCAAGCGTTCCCAGCAGGCTCAGATCTGATGCAAGTCACTAACTGCTAAAGCCATGTTCTCTGAGACTTCCAGAAAGCAGTTTTCCCACACCCCAAGACAGATGGCATCATCCCCAGTTTGCTGGCAAGGAAACCATAATTCAGAAAGGATGAGTTAGCCAGGACCTGCATGTAAGAAGTGGAGTTAGAATTTGCATGGAGATTTCTGACTCAAAATATTCCTTCTTTTACACTGTGTTCTTGATACCTTCCTCTTGATGAACAGAAAATTTCACAGCTTCTGGTTGCACTAAGTAAGGCATTTGTCTGAATGAATCTGATCTGATTGGCAATCTGCAATTCTGGACCCATTTGTACTATATAATATGATTCAATAAATTGTCACCATTATCACTAAATGCTTTGTATATGAAAAAGCACTCAATTTCAAAGAAAATCAAGTGATGATAATTGCAAAAGAACATCCACTTGCCTAAAGCAATATTGTAATCTCATGGTTTTCAAAGTATGGTCCCCAGATTATCAGCATTAGTATTACCTGAAAACTTGTCAGAAATGCAGATTCTCAGGTCCTGCCCTCAGATCTGCTGAATCAGAGGCTACAGGGGTGAAGCCCAGCAATCGTGTTTTCACAAGACCTCCCAATGATTCTGGTGCACATTCAAGCTTGAGAATCACTTCCATTATCTACTTCAGGGAAGATCAATCATTTTATGACAAAGAAAATGGTGCTCTAAAATAGGAACTCTTCTACACTGTTGGTGGGATTGCAAATTAGTGCAGCTACTATGGAGATCAGTATGGAGGTTCCTCAGAAAACTGGGAATGCATTCACCATCCAATCCAGCTATACCACTTCTGGGTATCTTTCCAACAGGACTGGAATCAGAATATTTTAATAATACATGCATATCCATGTTTATAGCAGCACAATTCATAATAGTCAAATTATGAAACCAACCCAGGTATCCATCAACAGATGAATGGATTACAAAATTGTGGTATATACACACAATGGAATTCTACTCAGCAATAAAGAAGGACAAAATTATGTCATTTGCAGGAAAATGAATGGACCTAGAAAACATTATGTTAAGTGAGATTAGCCAGTCACAGAAAGTAAAGGGTCATATGGTTTCTTTCATATGTGGAAGTTAGGGAGTAATGGGGATACAAAAGGGACTTTAGATAATGGAGGAGAAACTCCAGTGGAGCTAGGGAGGTGGTCTAAGGGAAAGAGGGGAAGGGAGAATCAATGAAGGAATCACTTCCATCAACATGTATGTGAGATTACCAATGGCAATCTCTATATCCTATATGGGGAAGGGGGGAGTGGGGAGGGAGCCGGGGGAAAGCCCACCAAGTGCTGTGAGCATGTATGTCACTATCACTATGAACTACATTATAATGTGAGACTATAATGTACCAATAAAAGAATAAAAACAATAAACAATGAGTAAAATTTAAGAAAGAAGAAATGGTGCCCTAGTATTTCCATCCCTAGCCAAGATTTGGATATAGATGTGTTGTTTCCACTGAATGCCATATTATATAATAAGCCAATCCCTGGAGAAGGGGAGAAATGGAATTTGGTGCCCATATTCACCAGGAAAGAGATTGTACTTTCCTACCATACGTGACAAGGTTAAAGAGAGCTATGTAGTTTTAAGGAGATGGTTTCCATATTAGAGAGAGCTTAATGATTACATTTGGTTACTAAAGTCCTTCTTCCTCTAGTCTTAAAAAGTTGTCATCATTTAAACTGCAAAACATACAGAATCTATGGATTTTGCCTGAAATACACAAGAAAAATCACATATCTGGAAATAAGTATTCCTCCTCCTCTTCTTTCAGTAAGTGAAGCTGCTTCACAGGATGTAATTAGCTGTAACCTAGCAATCGGGGGGTTGCTGACCACCCCTCACTGCTCCCCATACCACTTTCTCAATAGCAGAACCACGGTGAAAAATATTGGAAAAGGTGTTTGAAGTCACACCTCCAAGCCCGTAGCTCTAGGCCATTTCTGTTCAGTTGATTTGCCCTGAGTTCCAGGTAGAAATGCCTGTACATGGCCTCACTTTTTTATTTTTGAGGAAAATTCCACCTTCAAGAGGATTTAAATGGCTGGGCATGGTGGCACACACCTGTAATCTCAGTACTTGGGGTAGGGGGCTGAGACAGGAAGATTCCAGGTTCTAGACCAACCTCTGCAACTTAGTGAGACCCTGTTTCAAAATAAAATATAAAATTGGGTTGGGGTGTAGTTCAAAGGTAGAACTCCCCTGGGTTCTATTCCTAGTATCCCTCACACACACACACACACACACACACACACACACACACACACAAACACAGAATATTTCAAAGTATCCTTTAACATTTATGTTCTCCTTTCTGAAAGAGTTGCGAAACATCTTTAGTCTTATTCAACTTCACTTTTTGTTATTTCTTTCACTTGTATAACTTGGTTTGCAAAAATGTGAGCTCTTCTTTAACTGCTAATTATTAAAATATAAATATAAAATATTTAGCAGCTGTGCATTGCTTCCTGATATCTAAAATATAATCTCATTCATTGAATGAGTTCACTAAGAATATGCCATAATTAAATTTTTAATAAGGCAGAATATTTGAATTATAACTGTTATTAAGCTTTGCTCCTAGGAAAAATGAACTTTGGTCCAGGGCTGCTCCAATCTGAAGTTCTCATTATTTTGGAAGCTATGCTGAATGTCATAGTAATATCTTTGACTGTAAATGGGAGTAGATTCATTGTGATTTTGCTATGCAATTTTGGTCCTATTATGTTCCATTATAGCAGGAACGTTGCCAATTTTAGTATCTGCAAATAAAACAACTAATGAGCACACATCTAAGAATCTAAATGCTTCCTGCTTTATTTTTTATTATTATTATTTTTTTTGCGGCAACGGGGATTTGAAACCGGGTCTCACAAAGTTGCGGAGGGCCTCACTAGGTAGAGAGACAGAGAGAGAGAGAGAGACAGAAAGACGGAGAGAGAAAGACAGAGAGACAGAGAGAGAGAGAGAGAGAGAGAGAGCTGAGGCTGGCCGTGAACCCGGATCCTCCGGTCTCCGCCTCCCAAAGTACTGGGATTACAAGCGTCCGCCACCATGCCTGGCCTTCCTGCTTTATGATCTAAGCTGGGGCCCAAAACTGGGCTAAAATATGCCACATGCAAATGAACTATGTGAGTGTGTGTGTGTGTGTGTGTGTGTGTGTTCCAAGCTGTGCTACAGCATAAGTAGTGAGGAGTTGAAAGGCTGCTATAGTTTGAGATACAAAACAAACAAAATATTAGCTTCAGATCCCAATTCTTCCATTTCTGTATAACACACAGTTTATTCAGTGTCCTCATGGGGAAAAAGACCCCCAACCTGCCTCAGCTACAATACATCTTCTCTGCACATGCCCAGCATCCCCCAAAGGGTAATAAAATGGCACCAGGAAGCCAAATGTGCCAATGACAGATGAGGTCCTACAGGGCTGATATCTATATGTGTTGCTCACTGTTTCTTTGCTTATTCTTTGCTCTGTGATATAAGCATATTATCAAAAATATAAAAATAAAACAAATGAACAAAAAAGATATACCCTGTGGGTAACAATGATAAGAAAAAGAGGAAGTACTTATGTTTATTGCACAAAAAATCAAGTGACGAGCAACTAAACAGTGGTGTAAGTTGCAGAAGGGAGTAGTGTTGGAAAGACCTGAAAAAACAGAAGGATAAACTGTGGAAGTTCTGTGCCGAAAGTGATGAACAGAAGTTAATGAGAAAATGAAAAACACTTCCTAACACTAAAAATGAGGAACATAATCATGTACCGAGAGCTTGGGTCTGTCAGGATTGCAGTGAACACATGCCACTTAATAGTATGCTGTTTATGAAACAAGCAAAGATCTATCACAAGAAATTGAAAATTGAATGGAACTGTCAACATCCAACAGGCTGATTGAAGAAATTTGAGAAAAATAAAAACAGGGCATTAAATTTTTTAAGGCTTGTGGTGATAAAGCATGTACTGACTCACAAAGCAGCAAGGAAATTCATTGACAAGTTTGCCAAGGTCATCACTGATGAAAATCTGACACCGGAACAAGTCTATAATGCTGAAGAAACGTCACTATTTTGGCATTGTTGCCTCAGAAAGACACTGGCTACAGATGATGAGACATCCCCTATAAGAATTAAGAATGCCAAGGACAAAATGACTGTGTGGCTGTGATGGACAAAAGCTTCTGTCCTAGCTGTTTTAAAGGAGAGCCTTAGTTACCGGTCTGTTATTATGCTAGCAGAAAAAGCATGGGTCACCAGAGTCATCATTTCTTACTGGTTGATAAACATTTCATACAAGGAAGTTGGATTGGATAATGATGGGAAGATTTCACTACTCCTTGACAAATGTTCTGTTCATCCTTCAGCTGAAATTCTCATCCCCAATGATGCTTATGCCAGGCCCATTCCCCCCAAACATGACACCAGGGTATCCTAAGATCAGTGAAGAGTAACTACAAAAATACTTCAACAGCATGCTGGCAGCAGTGAACAGAGAAGTGGGTTTCTTTTTCAGGTGAGAAGAAACAGCAGCAGTTCGTAGACCAGGAAGTGGTTCCTCTGAGGCTGAGGAGGCCTCTGCTGGAAGAAGTTCAGCATGAAGGTTGCCACGCATGCTGTTCCTGAGTTTGGAGCACAGTAAATAAACACCACCGTGCACACCTGACACCTCTGGCCTCTGATGATGTTCAGTGACAGTGATGAGCAAAGTGTTGGCGTTGAAGGGTACCCTAAGTCAAGTGAGAAAAAACGATGTCTAATCTCCTTACATATATAAAAACTATACCTTTAGAGTCTGTCAGTAAGCTGGAAGAGGTGGAGATTGAAGAAGTTTTTGACATTGACAGTGAGGCGCCAGTTGATCATTTATTGAACAATGGTGAAATATCTGGAATGGTTCTGAATCTAGGTGATCATGATAACAGTGACATGAAGAAATAGTGACTTCAGAAATACTGACTTCAGAAAATGTGCTTCTAGATGACACCATGAAAATGCGTGGCAGCCCGATCAAAGAAGAGCAGCATGTGCTCATGACAGAACAAGCAATCACATTAAGGTTTGCCAAATCAAAGGGAATCATCTAAAACAAATTCTGTTTTTAATGAGGCAGATGACCCTGGAGGAAATATTTTTAAAAAGATCCAGCAAAAAGCCTCCTCATCCCCAGAGGACCCACTTCCTGGTCTACTAACTGCTGCTGTTTTTTCTCACCTAAAAAATAAAATACACTGTGGAGTAACCTTTGAAAACACGGCATCGTAGCGTGATGAAGCCTGCTGTTGTTTGCTGTTGCTGCTGTTTTAACAGCTGGTACAAAGGTTCTGCTGTTTTGCTGCTTAGTTTCCCTAAGCACATTTTTTCACTATATCCGTGGTATATAAGTATAAGAAAATGATTCCTCTTAGTGACTTACTAATATCACTTAGCATAATGTTCTCTAGTTCTCTCCATTTCCCTGCAAATGGTGTGATTTTGTTCTTCTTTGTGACTGCGTAACATTCCATTGTGTACATATCCCATAGTTTTGTGATCCATTCATCTGTTGATGGACACCTTGGCTGGTTCCAAAGTTTGGCAATTGTGAATTGTGCAGCTATAAACATAGATACACGTGCATTAGTCTGGTAGTTGGGTTTTAGTTCTTTGGGGTAGATACCTAGAAGTGGTATTGCTGGGTCATACGGTAGGTTTATTCCCATTCTTCTGAGGATCTTCCACACTGTTTTCCAAAGCAGTTGCACTAATTTGCAATTCCACCAACAGTGTAGTAGAGTTCCTACTTCTCCACATCCTCGCCAGCATTTGTTGTTGTTTGTGTTTTTAATGATTGCCATTCTAATTGGGGTTAGGTGAAATCTCAGGGTAGTTTTGATTTGCATCTCTTTGATTGCTAATGATGTTGAACATTTTTTCATACATTTATGGGCCATTTGTATTTCTTCTTCTGTGAAGTGTCTATTTAGTTCACTTGCCCATTTTTTGATTGGGTTATTTGTTTTTTTAGTGGTGATTTTTTTAAGTTCTCTGTATATTCTAGATATGAGTCCTCTATCAGAGGAGTAGTTGGCAAAAATCTTCTCCCATTCTGTTGGCTCTTTGTTGAGGTTCTTGATTGTTTCCTTTGCTGCACAAAAACTCTTTAGTTTAATGCAATCCCACGTATTAATCCTCATTTTAGTTTCCTGTGCCTTTGGGGTCTTGTTGAGGAAGTCTTTATCTGTGCCTATGTGTTGAAGTGTTGGGCCTATGCCCTCTTCGAGTAGCTGCAAGGTCTCTGGTCTGATTTCTAGGTCTTTGATCCATCTGGAGTTGACTCTAGTGCAGGGTGAGAAAGTGGGGTTTATTTCTATTTTTCTGCATATGGTTAGCCAGTTTTGCCAGCACCATTTGTTGA